>JAEIGD010000048.1:600000-818325 GCA_018903425.1 Zaprionus nigranus | reverse complement strand
GCTTTGACTACTTCTATGTCATGAGAATTGCCCACATTTGTGCGAATTGTAAACTGCATTTTAAGGCGAGTGCAGCTAATTGAAAAGCGGCGGGAAACAAGCTATTAATACGCTGCTTTTTTAGCTGAAGAATTATAAAGGTTTCTGGGAAAGAAGAGAGGGAAATTGAGAAATGAGAATTGCAAAGGGAAATGATGAAGACAGTGAAGTAATAAGGGAATTCGAAGAAAAGTTGCTTTACTTTTAATTCAGCTGTAGAAATAACTGATAAGCAATATGAAATATATGATAAATAATGTATTTTATTAGCTAATATAACAGGGAAATATGCAGATGAAGAAGATAAAGAAGAAGAGGAAGAAGAGAAGTAAATTAAAGAAATTGTGAATTGTATAATGAAGTGGTGATGCCAATGAAATATTTAAAAGAAAGATAAACATAACAATTGCCTCAACTGTTAGCTTTTAACTTTACAAATAACTATATTATAAATACATTTCTTTATATTTCATAGAGAGTTTTAACGAATTAAATTGTCTAATGTAGTTATTAGCTGAAGAATAAGTGCAATTAAGAGTTGTGAATTGTATAATGAAATAATGATGGCAATGATATAAAAGAGAAATGTTTTAATAGAAAAACAAACCAAATGGTATCATCTTTTAGTCAAAGAAGAAGTAAAGTAATGTTGTGTTGATGATAATAGAATGAAAGATGAATCTTCTTGAAGACATATACCTTAACTTTGATGAACTGCACACTGTAAATATCTATCATGCATACAAGAATATCAAAATAAACAACAGAATTTCTCTGAGGTTGCCAAAGTTTCTTTTGCAACTATATTTATTTAATACAGTTTACTTAACTTGCTCACTTCAGGCAGCTGATTAGTTCCATCAACAGATACCTTTCCCATCTATAAAGTTAACATCCACAAAGGTATTTCCAATTCAGCTCTGTCTGAAGATGCAAATCGAAACTCAACTCATACTTACAGCCTTCTCATTATGCTCAAGTTCAATGGCTCATTAGCAGCTGTGCGAACAAAAGGCCGAGCTTGGCCAACCCCAAGGCCCCAGTCCAACCCCTAGAGAAGACCAGCAGCCCAGCAGAGCCCCTATGCCTCGTCTACCTCGTCTACCCCGACTGCCTCGACTGGGCGCAGCTTGAAAGCGACATAATCAAATTTGCGTCATGTCGCACACTTCAAAACTTTTGATTTGAAAATTAACAAATAAAATGCCACAAAAAAATATATTTCAATAAAGAGGGCGAACAAGGCAGGCAGGGGGAGGGGGCAAGGGTAGGGTGAGGGGAGGGGGGAGAGAGGTAGAAAATGAACTCGAGTAATGATGGCAGCCGAGTCGAGTCGAGTCGCGCGTTGAGTCGCGCCGGAAACGCCTGCAATTTGCCACAATTGAAAGTGGCTGCCGCCGCTGACGGGACGCGCCTCCCTCCCCATGCCGCTCCTCCCCCTGCTGCCCTGCTGCCCTGCTGTTGCCCCCTCCCCCTGACAAGCTGAAGAGCGCTGCGCTGCCATGATGTTTTTTATGGCTGCTTTGCTTTGCGTGCTGCGCCCCTTTTGGTTGGCTGCCGTTGCAACCGCCACCGTCGACCCGCTCTCTCTCTCGCTCGCACACACACACATAGAGAGAGAGAGAGAGAGAGAGAGAGTGAGAATGTGTCTGGGCTGACAGCTGTGCCTCATCTAATTGAAGTCATTTCTGCTTTGCATACAACACAAGTTGCGCCCCGCGCTCAACTCCCTGGGCGGGCACAATTTGATTAACCCACACGGCGCTACTTCCATCATCATTAGCGAACCCCTATCCCCCTGCCCCTGCACTGCCCTTGCAACACTCTCCTGCTGTTCGCACTTCTCTTGTTACACTTCAATTGTAATTCAAGTGCGAGCAACCATTTTTGTTGCCTTTTCATTTTTTATGCTTGTGCTCAACTAATTTTTCACACCCTGCGCCTCTGCTGTGTGCACCCCTCCTCCTCCTCCCCCTCCTCTCCTTCCTCTACCTCTTCCCTTCCTCTTCTCCCTGCTGCCTTGACCAACTCATTGTTTTGGAGCTGCTTATTTTCTAATCATCGCAGCCCCCCGCCGCCGCTGCTTGCTGGGCAGCAGTTGCAACTGTCCCTGTGTAAATTGGTTGCCTCTCATTGTTAAGCACATACACACACAAAAGGAGAGAGAAGAGGAGAGAGAAGCGAGGAGTGAGGTCTGGCCAACCCTTGTCAGCACTCGTCAATCTCAATCTCAAGTGTTCTCAGATGATAAACCATTTTTCTCGACCAATTTAGATAATCCTATTAACATATTTAACGCTAAAGCTGTTGAGGGTTGCTTCTATATATAAGTATGGTTAGCTATACTATATGTATAATAAATATAGATAGGTACACATTCGAATATCTGCCTATACATACTATATTAACTGTTAACTACATGCAAGTTCATCTTTTAAGCTTGTTTACCTTTTAAGTTGCATAAGGTAAAATACAGCTTGGTCACCTATGCCAATTCCCACTCTAGGTACCTATCTCTCTAACATACGTATAGGTACCCCTCCCTCTCCCTATGCCTCTCTAAGGTAGTCCCATCCTAGTTATCCCTACTCTTAATAGTAATATCCTAGTTAAACCCAACGTAGATATTCCTATCGTACTTTCCTACCTAGTCCTATCTCCCTACCCTAGCTGCACTCTTCCGCTCCTCTAGTTATTCTAGTTCTACTCTAAGTAGTTCTATTCTATTTATAGCAAACTTATCCCTATCCTACTTGTTCTTTGTAGTCATATCCTAGTTATCTCCTTCTCTACATTAATAACCAACTCTTCACCTTCATCAACTTATCATTGTCTACTCAACACCTTTCTCCCTCCATCTCCAATAAACCTCCACTAAAAAGCACCGTCAAAGCTCAAAACTGCTAATTGCCTGTTAATTGTGAAAGAGAACTATGAAAAGTTTTTAATTAACTTTCAATGCCCAAAAACAACAGTTAGCAAAGACACAAACCAACCACAAAATTAGCTATAAACTGCGCAGTGGCGCCATCTAGCTGCAGTCCCTGCGCGTTCCTTGGATATTCGCGAATCCTTAAACAAAAAACAATGTTGAAAATATCATCTTATTTATAAAGTGTATATCGTGGATTTTAGAGTATTTAAAATATACCAGATAAACGCACAGCAAGCAAAAGTGATTAGCAATATAATGTAAAGATTTCAACTTGATTTTGCACATCATGATAATTATTATATAAAATATATGTATATATTATATATACATAAATAATATATTAATTAGTTTTAAAATAACTCAGAATCTTAACTACAACATGAGTATTCTAAGACAACGAATGGAATCTAGTGACTCTTGCTCTTATAGCTAGCTGAGTTCACTGAGTATGAGTCATGATATAAAACAGAAGAATGACTCACGGAAAGCAACTGCAAATTAGCAATGTGATACTCAAATATTAGCCAACTTTTAACGACTCCTCTGAAATTTACAGATCACTTGCTAGTTTATCAGTTCAGCTATGGTATATAGTATATACATATGTATATATTATTAATACGCTGTAAAAAGATAAATCAATAAAAAAATCATCTGACAGCGGTGGGATTCGAACCCACGCCCTGTTACGGAGTGGTGCTTAAAACCAACGCCTTAGACCGCTCGGCCACACTGTCCTGCGATCTCGGCTTGATTACGAGCAGTGCTTGAGCCTGTGGCATAACCTCACACACACACACACACTCATTTATATATGTGTTAGTGTGTGTGGTATTTCACAAAGTTCTTATCGAACGACGAATGCAGAATGAAATTCTAGTTAAATCGTTAAATCAAAAATATTTTCTGGTTTCTCCGCCTCGATTCACGCAGTTTCGGTTAATCAACTTTGACGCGACACAGCAACAACAAAAACAACAACGGAGAACAGCAACAACAACAGAGAACAACAACAATCTCAACAGTCTCGACTCTTTAACTGTTCACGCAATTTAACTTTATTTGCTGAAACCAAAGACAAATTAATTTTCTCACGTTGCAAATTTGGCAAAAAGCGATTAAATAATTGAGAAATCAAACTCGATTTAATTGGAAAAAGAGCAACAACAACAAGCACAACAGCAACAAAAAAAAATGCTTAGCATTGTATGTGGCTAATACACAAATGTCATCTCACTGTTTAAGATACCCTGCACATACATACACATGATGATAGGGTATAATAACTATATGAGCTGGTTTCCTAATGTCTCAACTGAGTGAGGTATACATAAGTGATGATGAAGGCTCAAGTTAGGATTAAACTATACTATACTATATTTTGATATGCATGTTACTATATAAGATATGTATGTATATGTACATATGTATGTATGATATGCATGATAAGTATAGATGATATGATATAATACGTATGATACGCTGCAAAATGCTTTCAATTATTGATGGCTACGTGGGTCCCGTCTTGAGGCTCCTCGTGCAAAACTTCTCGGGGGGCCATACAGTAATTTCATACGCTTAAAATATATATTGTATTTAGCACACAGAACACTACACAAAATAAGGAAATTTTGTACTAATTAGATTGACTTCTCAATTTTATATTGATCATAAGTATTAATAAATCATAAGTAGTTTATAAAAATCTCAAATTCGAGCTCTTATCCTTCTCCATTCATAATATTGCCAAGCCAGTCAATCATTCTTACTAAAAATGTTCGCACGACAGAAAAAAGCTAAGTGAATTTCTTTATAAATGCCAAGATATTGTCGACAATATCTGGACTTTCCATAATTCTCAGTACTGTATGTCAAAGACCTGAAGAACGTGAATTCCTTATCGAGATCGAAGAGAGTATTTTAATACATTCTTGAACTGTTTTTCACTACATCAAGTTGCCGTTATTGCCCCGTTATAAAGTATATATATATAGTATATACATATATGTATATATATATAGAGTATTCCCGTTTGTGTATCGAGAGATGTGCCAGAGTTGCCAATCACTTTGATTATTCAATTATTATTATGCTCTTATCGCCCATTATCATTAAAAATTATTATGTTTTATTATTGTAATCATTATGTTTCATTATTGAGCTGCCATTGTGCGGCAATTAAGGTTTCAACTAATCACTAAATAGACAACAACAACAACAACAACAACTGTGTGACAATAATATTGTTGTTGTTGTTGTTGTCGTTGTTCTTTTTAGTGTTTGAAGATCCAAGAGATGCGTTCATTATATGCTCGCATGTCCGACAGCGAAACAACTTAATTACACAACAATGTGACAACAACAATAGCAACAATAGCAACAAGCAGCAACAGCAACAATAGCAACAAACAACAACAACAAGCAGACACTTTTAACAATGGCATTTTGGCAAGTTTTACAACGGCACTTGAAGTTTTTGTGTGTGGCTGACAGCACTTTGGCGTCTTCGCTTTGCATACCCTGTAACGGCAGTGGAACTGTGATGACATGTGCAGCAGGCATACACTGCTGTACACAGTTGCCATATTTCTAAAAGTTTCTACTTAAGTTGCTCTTCTTCTACTTCCTTCTTTCATTACAGCGCATTTCTACATCCTCTACAGGGTATTTAGTGCTTGCTGTCTCACTTGATTTCAACAAACTTGACCAAAGATAAAAAAAGTAACTGAACTTTAATTGTTCATAATTAAGTTTGTCTCCATTGTGAATAGTGTTCATTGTGAATGCTGAATATGTGTGAATAAGTGCGTGTGTGTGTGTGTGTGTGTGCGACTCTACACATATTTGACAGTTTATTTTTATTTCTTTGGTTAATCCGAACTTGAAACTGAAAACTCGAACTCGAATTCGAACTCAAAGTCGAACTCCTACTGCGGTTTTATGGATTTTGATTTGTCGATGGGCAACTTTCGCACTCGAAGCGAAGGCACTCGAGAAATGTGATAATTGAATCATCACTCGTTAATTGGGGCACCCTGTATATGGCAGGTAGAGTGTGTGTGTTGCGTGTGTGTGTGTGTGTGTGTGAGAACCTTAAAACGTCAAAATATTTGCAAACAACAAAGCTGGAGTTGAAGGACAAAGCAGGACATGGCAACGGACACGACTGTAGCCAAATGGGGCCGATCTCTCAGTGGCAGACCTGAGGAAGGAATCTTTATAGCTATGCCAGCACATATCGGGTTACGATCTTCTCAACGTGATCATCATTATCGTGATCATCATTGTGTTTATTCTGCGCTCATTACAAATGCGTTACTGGAAATTCAATATTTATTTTGACAGGCTGCGAATCGTCTCTCTCCCTCTCACTCTCTCCTCTCTCTTATTGGCATTGTCTGCATTGTAATTGCAAGTTAATTAACAAAGCAAAGTAATCGCTCAATAAAAGCAAATTCGCATTAAAAACGTTCGCAGCATGAATTATTCCACACTCCACATTCCCTAGAAAACGTAGCGGAGCATTCCCATTTCCCCTCCACTGCCTCCTCCTTCCAAGTGCTCAAATAATATCAAATTACTCTCAGAGAAATTCTTAAGCTACGCAGTTTTCTATACTCGATCGCGCTCCAACAATAACACAGGCAAGCAGGCTGTCTCGCTTGCACGCACAGTGCGCGCTCTCTGAGAGAAACGAGAGAGCGCAGCCCCAGACTGCGTGGCCGCCGAAGCAGCAGCACGAAGAGACAAAGAGACGACAGCGAGGCGTCGTGAGAGTGGAGCACACAGCAACAACAAAAACAAAGACAATACTTATTGTTGTTATTTAAGCATTTGCGCGTTCGCACGTGGGTTAGAGCAGGCGACACTGTGTGGGGGCGTGAGAAAAAAAGAGAAACGACGCTCAACGAAACTCAACGACGCTCAACTAAACTGAACGCGGCTCAACTGTTGCGTGGCCTGAACGATCACAGCGCAATTTCTACAACATTTTAATTAGAGTGATTTGCTTTCCCTTTTCCCACTTCTAAACAAAAACAAATTTCAGGCAGCAACAACAACAACAATAAATGCGCGTCGTAGTTCTTACAACTTGTTGTTGTTGTTTTTTCGGCTATAAATTGGCGTCCTTCATTGAGCGAGCCCGAAAGTTGCCGCTGCCTGCCTGCAGCCCCCTTGCCCCACCCCCTGCTAGATCCCACACCAGCACAGGCAAATTCAGGCAAACAATACAAAATGGGCACTACACACACTAGCACACAGTCACCAACACAAGCACATATCAGTCACGCACACAAGCAAACCTGCTGTTGGGACTGGAATGCATTCCAGTGTAGCTGGAAGCACAACATGCGTAAGAGCAGTACGACTAGCAGCGGCGCAACAACGAGTGCAGCCTGCTGTGCTGCTCTAACACACGCGCACATGCACACGCACATGCGCCATATTGAGCAAACGTGCTCTGCAGGGGAAATTCTGGCAAGGCGCCCTGCCTGCCGTGTGTGTGAAGAGTGCAGCTAGTGTGTGCTGGTTGTTTAGCTGACGCCGCCCCTGATGCTGGCGTTAATTTACCGTTGCCGGGCAGCGACGTCGACAGCGCAGCAGCAGCAACCGAAAAACAGCAGCAGCAGCGACGCAGCAGCAGCAAGCAACGTCGACGGCGACGACGACGGCAACAAAGCGATGGCAACGACAGCAAAAAATTGTCGCTAGGACAAACTGAGGCAACCAAATCTCGTTGCACGTTGCCCGTGGCCCGTGGCCTGTGTGGCAACACTAGTACCGTTGGATGGGCTGCTGCTGCTTCTGCTGCTCTCCAGAGCTAGAGAGATCCCAACCACCAAAGCTACTGCTGCTGCTGACGACGACGACAACGGCAACGGCAACGATGATGACGACGACGGCGACAACGACAAAACTCCTGCTGCACATTAAGTCAGGCAACAGTTTAACGTGGAAATTATTGCGAATTTGTTGTGTGTTTTTGCGACAGGCGGCGACAGGCGCAGCCGACACTGGCGCGACAATAATCACGCGTGCAGCGTGCAACGTGCAACGCGCTCTGGCAACTTGCAACAATCACATTTTGTTTAGTGTTAAGTGCAGTTTGTTATTATTGTTTGCCGGCCTACTGACAACACAAACACATAGACACAAAGACATACACACACTCTCACGCACACACACAGTCTCTCACACACACACACGCGCTACTTTGCCGGCATATTAGCCTCGTCGTAGGCCAGAAAGAGATAGCGAGTGAGAGAGCGCGATGAGAGCGCGTGGCCGAAGCAGCTTTGCAAACAGTTTAATTAAAATCAAACACAACAACAGCAACAGCAGCAACAACAACAGCAGAGACACCAGCAACAACAGCAGAGGCAGCAACAACAACAGCAGCAACAACATTAGCTAATAGCCAAATTAATTTGCATTCAATTATTCACGCCACAATTTGATACAACAGCAGCAACAACAAGAGCACCAATAACAATTGTTGTTGTGCTTGCAAACAGTTAGCAATGCCGCAGCGTTCCCCCTTTGCCATACAGGAGCTGCTCGGGCTGGCGGTGGCAGCGGCAGTGACAACAACAACAACAACAACAACAACAACACAGGCAGTAGCAGCAGCAGCAGCAACGTCGGCAGCAGCAGCAGCAGCAACAACAAGTGCCAGAAGAGCAGCAGTAGCAACAACAACAATATGCGAAGCACCAACAGATTTGACAACAACAACGACGACAACAACAACGCCAGCAACAGCACATGTGCGTGAAGGGTCAATGCCGCCAAAGGCAGCAACAACAACAACAACAGCAGCAGCGAATGCGCACTACAACAACAACAACAACAGCGCAACAGATGCAATAACAACAACAACAACAGCAGCAACAGCGACAACTGCCAGCTTGGCGGGCAACATAGGGCAACAACAACAGCAGCAGCATCACTTTCGAGATCACCAACAACAGCAACAAGCACAGCAACAACAACAACAACAACAACAACAACAACAACAACTGACTATGGCAGCCGCCTCACGCATGGCATATTTCAATGCACATGCCGCTGTGGCAGCCGCCTTCATGCCACATCAGCTGGCCGCTGCAGTACATCATCATCACCAGCATCATCATCAGCATCCGCATACGCATTCGCATCCGCATCACCATCCGCATCATCCGCATGCAGCACATCCGCATTCGCATCCACATTCGCACACACATCCGCATCACACGCAGCACACACCGCCGCCGCCACCGCCGCCAATGCCGTCGCACCACCCGCTGTTGCATGCACAGGGTAAGCCAACAATTACCTGCCACTGTCACACCCACTTCTCTGCCCCTGCGACCCCCACCCCGCCCCCAAAGAGACAGACAGTCAGAGAGACAGACAGCGAGCAGTGGCTCAATTGTCGTTACAGTTACAGCAGCAACAGCAGCAGCTCATTGCAATTAGCAATCGGCAACTGGTTTTGTCACCTGCCCCTGAGAGGGAGAGAGAGAGAGGGGGAGAGAGAGAGAGAGCAGACAAAGCGCGACAAGAGCCGCTTAGTTTGCATAAAAAAGAAATTAATCAACGAGCCATCGACGAGCCCATCAGCCCCACAGGCAGACAAACACACACAAACAGAGACAGAGAGAGACAGAGAGAGAGGGAGATAGAGGAAGATAGAGAGACACACACACAGAGCGACAGCGACTCAAGCCTCTGCTTCAGCTTCAGCTTTGGCTTCTCAGCTTCGGCTTTTGAGCCACTTCACTCTCCACCTCCACTCAAGTTGAGCTGCTAATTGCAATGGCAATTGCTTAACACAACTGCACGGCAACTGTGCCTCTGCCTATGCCTCTGTCTTTGTGTGTGTGTGTGGGAAAGAGAAGCGACAGCAGCGCGCACTGTGGTGCCAGCATGCTCAAATCGGGTATCAAGATATGCAAAGTAAAGCTGAAAAAAAAAATTATAAGTGCTGAAGTTTTTCATAGGATGTAATGTCATTTAATAATATTAAGATCAGTTGAATATATTATATAAATTATAAATTTTAAGTGACATAATAGGAGTCTGGGATGAAGATATGCGGAGATAATGATATTAAAACAAAAAACAATTTTTATGTATGTACATATACTTATGCATACATATATGTACTTACATATAATGCGTAGGTAAATACGATATATCACAATACTATACAAAAGTTATATGATTACTTAAAATGAAAACTAGACATATCTCCAAAACTGTTTATTTTGAAAATATTTGCATAAAATTTCGTTAAAATTATTTTAATTATGTGCACAACTTGGAATTTGCATATGTATAAGCCTGATATTTTATCTTTTTATTATTATTACTTGTTTAAAATGATTCAAGAATTAAATGAATATCATCAATATTACTTTTTTATTTTATTTATATTATTATTACTTGTACAATTAATATTATTATTTGTATTACATTAATTACTATTATTAATTTTATTTATTATTAAAAAGTTATTTGTTGAGAACTAAAGTAAAAGCTAGCATAAATTTATTGTGTACTGCTAAATCTGTAAAAGAATCTTAAATATATAGCATGTATAATTTATGTATTTGTTTTGAAAAAATAAAAACGCAATATGTATAAATAAGTATACATTTAAATATTGTGTATATAAAGTGATATTATAAACAAATTCATTAAAAATCATCTAAAATGTGTACTCTGCAAATACTTCCATATTTCTGCAAAACATTTTCAATTATCTGCGCAACATCAACATTAATTGTCATCGATTGGTATTTAATACCTCTGCAACAATTGAAATAATTGTAAAATATTTTTTACAAAGCACTTTCAATTATCTGCACAATTAAATAACGTTGATAGACATATCTTTTTCATTTATTGTATGAAATATTTGCACATCATTTTATCAAAAATACTTTCAGTTTTTCTATGCATTTATTTGCAATGTTCCTTCATTGTAATACTAAAATTGAATTGTTTTAATTGTCCGAGTTCCACAGCAAATACTTTTGTATATTTATTAGTAATGTATTCAATTAGCTGCAATAAATTGTGAATTTCACTTATTTTTCATGCAAGTTTGCCTCACTGTAAAGCGCGACTTTGTCTGCGGATCAGCGACAAAAGAAACATTTGCGTCAAGCGTTCGCAAGAGGCGTGAAGAGAGCACTGGCCGCTGAGAGGGAGAGGAGAGAGCAAGGAGGAGGGAGGTGAGCAGCGAAGATAGAGGAGTGCAGAGGGGAAAGAGGAGAGCAGATCCGCAGCAGCAGCTGGAGGTGTAGGTCAGAGTGGAAGAGTGGGAGAGCGCGAGCTTGAGCCACAGTGCAAAGCAAGTGGCAATATCAGCACAACAACGCACAACGAGATTGACTGACTCTCCCACACACACACATACAGACACACTCACACACACACACGAGCAGATAATCTGTCGATTTCAAGTGCCAGCTGTTATTGTTGTTGTTGTTGTGATTGTTATTATTATTTTAATTAGCGTTAAAATGTCATCGTCATCGTCATCGCATCGCAATCGTTGCTCTTGTTGTTGTTGTTGCTTTAATCCAACCTCAACTTGTCGCTCTATCCTCTCTACAATCTCTCGCACACTCTCTGCTGCTTGCACTCCTCGCTTCCTCTCACTCGCACTCATGCTGCGGGTCAATTGGGGATTGCTTTTTGTTCCCCCCCTTTTGTTAGAAACTTCCGGACGATATTTTAAATTTTTGCATTGTGCTTTCTCTTTCTCTTTTTCTCTTTTCTTCCTGTGACTTTGACTTCGTTTATTCATTTCACATTTCTGCCTCTGTATGTGTGTGTGTGTGTTGTTTCATACATATTTATTTATTTATCGCATATTTTGCGCCCCGTTCCCGTAATTTGTTTAATAAATGTGAGAAAGAAAGAACTTTTTGGCACTGTTGTTGTTTCTGTTGTTGTTGTTGTTGGTTACTGTTATACTTGGCGCTTTTTATTCCCGTCATCTTATTTAATTTTGCATATTGTGGCCACGTTCTGCTTCTGCTTTGGCTTCCCTTCTCACTGTTTGTCTCGTTTGCTTTTTTGCGCTCAATGTTTTGTTGATTTTTCCCATTTTCCCCTTTCGTCAATTAAAGTCGCGCCAAGTCAAGTTTGGGGCCGGCTGAAGTCCCAAACGGATTTCCTGCCACCCAACACAGTCAACAGGGTTTAGTGGCGCCTCCCTCCTCCCTCCTCTATACTTCCCGCCCTTCTTACCCAGTCACGCCCTTCACGCCGCAAACGGTCACACTTAGTCAGGCCATTAAGTGCCTTTGATCTTTTACACAATGCGCAGACGGAGGAAAGAAAAAAACCAAATCGGAAAATTGGTAGCACATAACACGGGCCATTTATGCATGTATGTGTGTGTGGGTGTGTGTGTATGTATGTGGGTGTGGGTGTACCTGAGCATATGCAAACTTGCCCGTTTTTTATTTAATTGACAATTTTCACATTGCCTTTGTTGTGACAGTCGTTTTGATGTGTTTGCATACACACACACACACATCTACATATGCACACACACACACACATACACTGGCACAGTCGGCAATTTGTTATTGCAAATTGATAGCCAAAACTTTCATGTGCGGCTTTTTCAACTTTGAAGCGCCATTTGACGGGCAACAAACATGTCCCCACTGCATATTTTAAGAGCTCTCACTCTCTTTCTCCCTCTCTTTCTCCCTCTCTTTTCACTCTCTCTCGCGTGCTCTCCCTCTCTCTCCATCTCTCATTCCTTTCTGAAATTAACCATTTCGAAATTGTTTAAAGTAAAAACATTCAAAATATTGACGTGTTCTTGGCAGTACCAAAGAATTTAGTAATAGAATAATATGTTAGGAAAATGTTATTATAATATTATAATATGGTATGGTAAAGCTTAAGTGTGAAACCTTACCCTTTACACGTTAATAAATGTTACAAAACTAAAGAAATCAATCATTTTCATATCTGAAATTGAATCACATAAACTATAAGTTATAGATTATATATATTATGTTTTTGTTGGTATGAACATCTTTAACATTTAACTTATACTTTTATATATGCATCTTTGAGTAGGATCTGTTCAACACCTATATGCATAAAGCATTCATCTCTTAAATTATTCGCTTTTAAACATAATGCACCAGAGATTTGTTAAATTTCATAAAAATCAATTTAAAATTGATGAGTTAGTTTATATATTTAAAATCTGATAAATACATATTATAGTATAATCTTCAAGGTAAAGAACATGAGTTTTCCCAATAGTTCTCTGCGCTGATTAGAAATAGAAGAATTAGATTCTGCTAAACTCACATAAACTTGCCTAAAAAGCAATTAAAATTGCAGAAACGCAACTAAACTGTCTAGAGTATAAAGTTTATATGAATGTGTATGAATGTGTTTGAATGTATATGAATGTATTCGTGTATTCGAGATAGAACTGGCATCTATATTTGCACAGCATTTGTGGCAACAATGTTGCAATCACTTGAGGAACTGCTGCTAATTGCTGCTAATGTCAATAGCTGCGCTCACTCACTCAGTGTGCCCTTTGATATTTGAGACTGTGTGCTAATAGCCTGTACCCCTGCCCGCCCCCTCTCCCCTCCCCACTGCTCCTCTGTCCCATGTTATAAATATTCTTAATTGTTTGCCGAGTGTGCGTGTGCGGTCTCTAGTTAGACTAGGCACTACACACACTCTATATAGAGACACCTCTGGCAGACCCTGAGCAGACATGTTTGCTTTGACTTTGCTTTGATTTTGCGTTGACGTAAATTAAGAACAAAACAACCACGAAGGCTACAGTCGAGCGTGTTTAACTGTTAAGTTATACCAGATAATCAACACCTTAACGAGGTTTCTAATTATATTGCATACTTGCAGGCATTGGAAATCTGTACGCCCTTGAAATTATTTCTTAATTAATTTCATTGTTTATTATCCGTTTGCAACTTTATTTTCAGCTATCATTTAGAAGGTATTGGTTGGTTTGCTCTTCAAATATCAAATTAATACCATTAAAGTCATGCTTGTAATTCGTTTTTTATTAATTCACAGGGACGGCAGTAGGCGTGGCTAAATTATAAAACAAACTTTATCTGCTCGCAGTAGAAAGACATATTGCTAGCAAATTTAATGGCTCTTATTCTTATACTTTCTGAGATATTGATGTTCATACGAACAGAGTTGGCTAAAATATGGTACTGATCTAGAATATGAACAAGAATATATATCTTGTGGGCTTGAAAACCGATCCTTCTGCATGTCATATACATTTTCGGTTATCACAAGAGCATTATACCCTTTAATTCATTGGGTAACGGGTATAAAAGCGTGAATAACCTAAAAAAAAACCACAATTTACGAAAAATCGTTGCGCCCTTCGCTGAGCGTGTGACTGGAACGACACCTTACCCCTTCCCTGTCACTGTCGCCCTTGTCCAGTGAAGTGCCCCATCGCCCTCCCGCTGGCGATTGCCTTGCCTCGTTGCCCCGTTGCCCCGCTGCCACATGCCTCATGCCACATGCCACTTGCCACTTGTGTGCATTGTCTGAGGTGTGAACAATTTTATGACGACGTCGCAGCAACACGAGTGCAATTGTTGTTGTTGTTGCTGCTGCACTTTAGCATCGAACTCGCCCTGCCATGCCCCCCCCCGCCTCTTCTCCACCCCCTCTCACAATTTCCCTACCCCCGCGTGTCACGAAAATTCGCTTTGATTTTTGTGAATTTTTTTCATTTTTTTTGCAAATTTAAAAGTCAATTAAAGCAACTTGACAAACGAATCTGAGTGGCACTCAAGGGGTTAATTTACTGTGCCACTGTGTGTGTTGGTGCAACTGTGTGTGTGTGTGTGTGTGTGTAACGCCCAAAAAGTTGAGTCAGTTTGGCATTAAACGGAATTAGGCGCAATTAACTTAATAAACTTATTCACGGAATTCACGATAATAATAATCATTTTTATTATAATTATAATTGTGATAGTTTAACTGCGAGTGCGAGTGTGTGTGTGTGTGTGTGTGGGTGCCAGTGTGCATATATATATGGCATATAATCATATGCCAGATTTTCTGCCGCGTCATATGGCAATCAGCGGGGCAATCGTGCCCGAAAGCAAAGCTCACAGATACAAACAGAGATACAGAGAGGGAGCTATAGATACAAATAGAGATACAGATACAGATACAGATACAGATACATAGCAGATACAGATACGTCTGCAAAGCTGTGCGCTAATTTTATAGCGCAAATAAACACGATTTGGCACTTGAGCCGCTTTGTGGGTCTCTTCAGCGACTCAGACTCGTCTCCAGTCTCGTCTCAATTTGATTCGAATCGAAACGAAACGAATCCATTCGGATTTTGAACTCATGTTGTTGATGTTGTTGTTGTTTTGTTATTGTTACTTTGTTTTGTTTATTTTTGTCTATTTTTAGTTGCTTTCACTGCTAATTATGCGCTCCATATTCATTCATATTTATATTCATATTCATCTCTCTATACACAAATGAGCACTTGAAGTGCCCACTGGGCAATTTGACCAGTTGCAAAGCTGTTCACTTCTTTCATTTACTGCGCATCCATACAATGAGTGTGTGTGTGAGTGCGAGTGAATTCACCTGCTTGCAAATATTGATTAGATTCACTCACTTAGTTGCATTCAAATGTGCATGCTCATTTGGTATTCAATTGATCAATTGAAACGTTCTAATACATTGCTTGACCCAAGCAAGTGTATTCATCGCACTCACAAATGCATTCACATTGCAATTATTGCATATTTTATATGTTATTTAATACATTGTATTCAAAGTTATATTCATATATTCTATTTGGTGTATACAATCACAAGATATTAAGCTTGTTATTCACTTAGTACACACTCTGCATTCATTGCGAAAATTGTAGAAGAAATTTATTGAAATCGTCATGAGTCATGGCGATTGTTCAGCGTTTTTCTTGAATGAGTATTGAGTGAATGCACTCAAGTGGAGTTTGTATTTATAGTAGTTCATACTCGTACACTCATACCCCGTCCAATGCTGGCTGCCATTCACTTGTCTGCTCGTTGTTTGTGGACACTGAAGCGGCTACTTTGCATGACCTGCGGCTCTTTTGGGGATCCGCGTGAGCTCACGATGCCCTGTGTGTGGCCCTGCGTGCGTGTGTGTGCGTGTGTGTACGTGTGTGTGTGTACGTCTGTGTATGATTAGAAATGTGTAGCAAGTTTCTGCCATTAAGAGAGTGAAGCCCCTAGAAGAGTCGCACTAAAACGAGCCAAGCCGAAACGAGTCGAACTGAGTCGAACAGTAGGCGAGTCGATTCAAGTTCAGTTGAGACCCATATCAGCTATTGTTTAGCCTTAATCAGTTTATAAATACTTCGTCACTTGCATTTCAATGCGCATTGTTGTTGCTGCTGCTGTTGTTGTTCTACGTCTTCATATTCAGCTTCAGCTGTTACTCACAATTCTTTACAAACAAATATTCGCGCAATATCAAATTTCACAGTTTTCAAAATTCCTGGTAAGCAGCAGCGGCAGCAGCGCTTACTGATTGCCGTTGACATGCCCCAGCAGCTCCGGGAACCAAATCAGCTCAGAGGGGAAGCCAAGCTTCGCGGGGGTGTGCAAAGGAGGAGAGGGGGAAGTAGAGGGTAAGGAACGACAGCTAATAAATGTAGTTGCCAGTAATGACGTGTATGTAGAGGAGGCCTCTCTGCTGCTGGTACTTTATGGTAGGGAGAAAGGAAGGGGGGAGAGTGTACACTGGAAAAAGTATTCAAATTAATTCAAGTATTTACTTAATTTTAATATGCATTATAATTTATTAATTTATATTTTTGTAAAATTTTTTTAATTTTATATTTTTACATTTTAATATAAAATTTTAAATTTTGTATCAATCTAATTCTCTTTTTTTATTTAATTTTCTTGTTTTTCTCTTTTTTTTTTTTTTTTTTCTTTCATTTTATTTTATTTTTATTTTTCTTTCTATGTTTCTTCTTTTATTTTTATTTAAACTCTATTTTATAGTTTTTTTCCATTATCATGTATTTTTCTTTTAAATCTGTTTTATTTTGTTGCATTTTCTTTTGTTTATGTCATTTATTTATATTATTAGTGTTATCATTTGCTAGAACTTAAATTAAGTTTAGCCACTTCTATTTATTTTGTTCAGTGTACTCCCTTTTATAATCACTCTTTCTTACTCGATTGCCCTCTTGCTCGCCCTCCTGCTCTTCCTCTCTCACTCATTGCTTTCGTCGCTTTATACTCGGAAATGCGTCAGCACAACAATTGTAGGAGCTCCCCGCGTCGCACCCTCCACAGCTTGCTGGCCTGCGCTCCCTCTACCCCTTTTTGGAACCCCTTTTGCGGCAAGCGGGGGAAGCAAACAAAAGCAATGTGTGGCAGCCAAGGCGACCGCAAAGCGAACGCCTTGAAACAATGAAACATCGAGCTGAAATTAGCGCGGTTGTCTGTCAAATTTGATTTTGCTTTGATATGTCAGAGACCTCCAGACCCCTAAACCCCCGAGTCGTCTCCTCCTACCTACACACCCCTCTCAGTCCCCCCCACTACATCCAAATTCCTCCTGATGGTGGCGACTCTGAGCTTCTGCGCGGCACTCGATTTGCATTTCTCGCGCTTCGCTTTCCTACACGCGCTGCATAATACAGAGCTCTGTGGCAGAAATGGGGGATGGAGGAGGAGGGGCGTGAGAGTAGAGTACGATAGCTTTAAGCAAGCTAATAAGTGCGGCAAATGATGGACAGACATAGTATGCATATGTATACTATAGTATATCGTAAATATATACCCCTAATGTGAGGCTGCTGGGAAGTCAGTCTAGGCATGTGTGTGTGTGTGTGAGGCACTGTGAAGCCCCACTTGAGTCTACTGCTTGGAAACGATGCGATAAGTATGCATAATAATTATGCAAACAGTAATTAAATGTTTATGAATAATAATAATTATCGATAATAATTGTAAATACAAGCATATTTTAAAAATGATGCTGTTGAATACATGCACACATTATGCAAATGTTTAATATTGTTATCGAAAATCAATAAACGCAATACAATCGATAAGTTACCGATATGCACATGAGCCATAGAAACATTTGTTGTCTAATTGTGAATCTCTCTTTCTCCATTATTCCATTTAATTCATCGATACACAAACTAAAGTGAAGTTATCGATATATGCATGATATATGTATATCGATATAATATAATATAAGTAAACCTTCTTCTTGTTTTTCAGGATTTCCGCAGCTGAAGAACTTTACCAGCACCGGAGCCTGTCTACCAGGTAAGCCAAACGACTCTCGGGGTAGTTAATTAATCGCACGCCTAAAGGTAGGCAATGTTCAGACTCGGATGCAATCCTACCAAGCTTATTCAAAGTGCAAACCACACAGGAGCAGGCGAGCCAACCAACATATGTGACCAATAGAGGGCAGCACCAGTGTTGCTCCCTTCCTCTGCCTGTCTCTCTCTCTCTCTCTCCCCCAGTCTCGCCCTCTCTCTCTCTTACACACACGCTAATTAATGGGCATTCCTGCGCTTCATTTGGATTTGGTCGAACCGACAAAGGTCTTTGCCAAGGCACATAAATTTCCCAAATTGCTAATAAAATAAACAATTTAGCTTAAAACAAGCAACACCAAACACCAAGTGAGAAAATCAACACACACATGTGTGTGTACGAGTGGTGTGTATGTATGAGGAGCAAAAAGTCAACTAATGAAATTTTCATTTTCATTTTGTCGGATTCGCAACGGGCAATAAATATTTTCAACATACGCTTTTATACGCAATTTACACGCGCATACATCTCCAGGCTGGCATCCTCACATCCTTGACGACGACATGAGACAGTCAACGTGTGTGCGTGTTTGCGTGTGCCTGTGTATGTGTGTGTGCCTTAACCCTTTTTGACATGCCGAAAAAAAACAAAAGCGAAAGAAATGCGAGACACACACACATATATAAACTTGTCTAATAAGAAGCACATGTGAAATCCAATTGGATTGCAGGGTTGCACATGGCAAAGGGTTGCTGCAGTTAGTAGCTAAATAAATTGAATTGTCAGCAGCAAAGCAACCCGACAAATTGGGATTATCTGCTATATAATAGTATATAACATATGCTGTTAAAATTCGAATAGATTTCTGTACAAAAGAGTTTTTCTTTTCCACTGATTATTTTCCGAATCTTCCGTCATACTCGTTGTGCTGTTGATAGGTTCAAACAGTCGATAGTTTATCGGTTTTAGATTGTAAAATATGTTCATGCTCAAAATTTAGATTTTTATTTGTTTGATTATTATTTTTTGTATATTATTTTATACCTCAAAGCATTAGCATGAGGTGAAAGATATGCTTAAAGTGATATAGAGACCATCCATAATATCCCAATAGTTCTACATATTTCATTTTATAAATTACATCAAGTTGAGTTTTCATTCCAAGTAAAAAATTAAGTTCTCTAATCAACAGTAGCTTTACTTTCCTTCCTTTTCAAGAAGCTGTTGTTGTTACTGTTGCTGTTGTTACTGTTGCTATTGTTGTTGTTGCTGTTGTTGTATTGTTGTTGTTGCTGTTGACTACTTAATTGCCTTTTTGTTGTAGTGCTCTCGCAGTTGGCTCCTCTTCTAATCTCTAATCTCCGAGGGAACACGAACTGGGCCACTTGGCAGCGCATTCTTGGCTTTTTTCCACTGTCCTCTGTGCAGTCTCTACCTCTCTCTTTATCTCTCTCTGCCCTCCCTCCATATCTGTCGCCCCTTCTCTCTTATTCTCTTTCTATCTCTATGCAGTATTCTCTGTTTTTATGAAGCATGAAGTGCGCTGCTTAAGTATATTAGTAGCAGCCACTCGACACTTGCATTCTTCACTTGCAGCGCCCAGCAACAGACAACTGCAACAAAAACATCAACAACTGCAACAACAACAGCAACAACAACAACAATAGCAGCAACAACAATAAGAAGAAAAGAAGCCACTTTCAAGCCATTTGCGAGCGGATAGCAAGAGAAGCTCCACACAAAGGCGACAAGTGGGGCAATTTCCCTTGTCGACTCGGCTCGACTCGCGCAATCCACCAACCAGGCCCAGGCCCAGGGAACCCTATACCCATTCTCCAGTACCCACTAACCCTTACCTAGTGCCAGGCCTGCAGCTTTTCTTCTGTTTTTTTTTCCTTCTCTCCCATTGCATTTCTTTGCTTCATCTCCGTTTGCTCCTTCTCCATTCCCTCTCCCCTTGGCCGTTGTCTTGTCGCTCTTGTCTGCCTGATGATGCACTTGTCCTGGCTAAGATTTTAATTGGCATTTTTTCTCATTTTGCTGCCGCTGCCACAGCCGCCTTCGGCCGCCCTTAACCCTTGCTTGCCCCTGTCCCTGTTTCTTTCCCCTTTCTCTGCTTCTGCTTGCTGAAAGCGTGTCTAAGTTTTATTTGCTGGCCATGACGAATGCTTTGCTCCCGCTTATGTCTCTGCTACTGCTTCGGGGCTGCTTAATTGAAACAAACACACCCCAACACACGTTCACACCACACACACACATACCTCAGCACACATGTGGAACCAATCGCATTAGGCCTCGCACCAGTTCAGTGAATCCTTCAATTGTTTTTATGATTCGCACGGGGCAGCAATGTCCGATAGAATGGTGTGTGCATCTGTCTGTCAACCTGTAGACGGAGTTACTCAAAAAGAGGGTAAAGGGTAGAACACTGTAGTAACACTTTTGCACATTTCTGTCCGTATGAGCATCTATAACTTGGAGACTGTTTGAGCTGGGGCTATCGAATTTGATGTCATTACGTCTTAGTATTGGATTAAGATAAAGTAAGTTTTGAATGTTGACCTCGACTCTTCACGCCCCCGAAAAATTAATATAAAGAACTGCAAGCATCAGTTCTTAACTATCAAGAACCAAAGAATTTTTGATTACAATGTAATATGATAATCAAAAATTGAGCTAAGTTAGGTTGGGTTGGGTTAGATTAGGTTAGATTAGGTTAGATTAGAGGTTAGATTAGGTTAGATTAGGTTAGATTAGGTTAGATTAGGTTAGATTAGGTTAGATTAGGTTAGGTTAGGTTAGGTTATGATGAGGTTATATTAGATAACATTAGGTTAAATAAGGTTAGCTTAGGTTAGGTTACATTGGGTTAGGTTGCATTAGGTTAGAATAGGTAAGATAAAGTTAGGTTATCTATGTTTAAGTTGTTAAGTTGATCACACACGATGGTTGCCCTTATTCACTTTACTTATTTGGTTTATGCTTTTTCATGATACGAATAGGTTAGTATTAATGATTAAAAAAGAGCAGATAATACGAGGTGAAACGCAGATATTTATGTTATTCATTCCATGCACTCAATTGATTCATCGCAATGCGGACAGCCTGATGACACGCAATGAATAACAGGCAAATGAATCGATTGCAGTCGCAGCTTATTTATGTCTGCTCTTCAGATGAGGTGTCAGCAATCAGCCAGCTACCTTCTCCTCTTCCCCAGCTCCATCTCCCGCTTCTCCCTTTGTCTCCCTCTCTTTCTGCCTTTCGCCTACCTAGTCCGGATGTTTAGGTGTTTCGTTTGCCGTGGCTGCTCACCGCATCCGTGTTATTTCCTGCACTCGTTACCGCTGCAAGATTTCACTAAACCGAAACCTGAAGCCACTCGGCAATGCACACACAGCACAGCACACCACACACACACACACACACACACACACGTGGCAACTACACTCACCTGGCAAGTTGTAAAAAGTGAAAGAGCAAAAAGTTTAGTGCAAAAATTGCGCCCTCGTTGCATTTGTTGTTGTTGTAAAACGCTTTGCACTTAAAGTTCGTTGGGTTCGCTGAGTCGGTGAAGCGGAAAGGTGCTTTGAAACAATTGCTAGCCAGCAAGTGAAAGAGAGAGATAGACGGGAGATGGGGAGAGAGGAAGAGAGGGAGCAACAACGAGTGGCCAGCGGCAATCACGTTAACCAACTTTGACACAAAGCTCAGGCTAAAACGCTCCTCAGACCCAACAGCAAGAGACAGAGAGAGAAGAAGAGAGAGAGGGAGATAGAAGGAGGGGAGTGACAAGAAGAGAGCAAGTCTGAACTGGCTGTAACAATGGCCGACAACGACAACGACGAGAACGTGGTGAAGAAGACAAAGTCACACGGCAAGCAAGGAATCTAATTAACAATTTTCCATTGAGTGCGCAAATTACGACGAACACCCAAGCAGCGAGTTGGCAGCAATACCAGCAGCGAGAGCGGGAAGAGGGGGGTTTTTATGGTGGGGCAGATGGGGGCGTTGTGTTGAGGGTGCTGGGTGCCATTGCTACTGCTGGAGCTGGGCACTCTGTGCGGCGGCAATTAGTGAGAAGGCACTCAGTGCGACTGACGTCAGACTACAAATTCGATTCGTAGAAAGACGGAAAGAAGTTAGGGGATACGAAGAGGAAGAGAGAAAGAAGCACAAAAGAGAGAGAGGGACATAGAGAAGAATGCGTGTGCGAGTGCTGACGCCTTAGACTTTTGGGTTTTGTTTTAATAATATTTCGTAGAAGGAAGAATGGAATTTGTTTCCTGTTGAATGAACTCAAAAATGCAGAGTTTATTTTAGCTTCCCTTTTTCATTTAAAAATAAAGTTTTTACACTTCTAAGAAATGTTTCTTTACTAACTATTAATTGGTTAATGATTTACTGAAATAAGAGCTTTAATATGGATAATCTATATCATCAATATATCATCAAAATATCTCAAATATGTCTCAAATATATCTTAAATATATCTTCGATATATCTCAAAAATATCTTGAATATATCTCAAATATATTTCAAATATATCTTAAATTTGTCTAAAATATATCAACAATTTATCTCAGCTCTATCTTGCATTAAACCTATTTCGTATTCTAGTTTCTTTTCTCGTCCTTCTCCTCAGATTTTCTTTACACAAATATATGATTTAATGATGATTCGATAATCTTTCTCTTTCCTTATTTCTTTTTGTCTTAGAAATGATAAATGTGTAATGAATATAATGTAATATTAAAGGTATATGATTACTTTAGGTTTCTTGGTTGAATATAATCATAATTTAGTACAAACGTTGTTCACTTATTTTTCCCTCTCTCTCTCTCTCTCTCTCTCTCTCTGTCACACTCTCCCGCTCTTAACCCTTTTTGGCCTATTTGGTATTTTTGTTTTTTGATTTCTCATGCAAATAATTCAATTTAATTTCTAATTAGTACAAAAAAGCTAGCGAAAAGACGCACACACAGTGCAGGAGACCGAGACAGAGATAGAAAGAAAGAGAGAGAAACAGAGAGGGAGAGAGAGAGCAGCCACACACAGACGCATTCACACCCACACACACACACTTGCACAAAAACGCAGCCACTTTGACGCTAATGCAAATTGCAATGCCCCCGCCTTCAAGTACCCCTTACTCCCCTCTACCCCCCTCTCCCTCCATTCGCCCCGCCCCCGCAACGACGTGTATGTGGGCGACTGCGCGCTGTCGTCGACGCAGCCAACAACTCAGCCACTTTATTAGCGTATTTTGCCATGCAACTGTTTATGCGGAGCACACGCACGGGGAAGGGAGGGGGAGGGACAGAGGGAAAGAGAGAGAGAGAGAGAGAAAGAGAGAGAGAGAGAGAGGGAGAGGGAGAGAGAGAGGCGCAGACATATGTGAGCCACGAATTAGTCATTTTGTTGGTTACTTGATGCATGTCTCTTCCACACCCTACCACGCCCAGCTGCCCCCTTACATTCTGCCCCCCCACACACACGCAGCACTGACAATGAACGCACACACACACACACAAAGACAGAGACTGTGGGCTTACACAAAAATGGCGCCCGAGCTGAGCGAGAGCATGTTGGGCACCCAAGCCAGCGATAACGTTGGGCGACATTTTTTATGCGCTTTTGAGCAAATTAGATTTCCTAATTAAATTTTCTAGTGAAATGCGCATAAATTTCATAAAATTCACTTGGCAGCGCTTGCAGCTGGGCGTGCAAGTAGCACAATGCCCCCCCCTGCCCTGCCCTGTTCCCTTCCCCCATACACATACTCTCCTCTCCGTCTCTCTGGCTGTCGCCTTTCATTTGCTGCAACATTTTTCGCTGTGGAATTTTCGTGTCGACGTCGTCTGCTTAAAGTAATTAACTAAGAAAATTTTAATTGCTAATATGTTGTGATGCATGTGCGTGTGTGTGTGTGCCAGTGGCAGTGGCAGTCTGTTTGTGTGTGTGCGTGCGGGTGTGAAGGCGTCTGCATGTTGGCATGTTGTGTGTGTGTTGACTTTCATGTTGGGCAAAACTTTCGATAATAAAGCTGCGTTGCGTGTGGCCTTTGTGTGTGCGAGGGAGAGAGAGACAGCAAGAGCAAAAGGTGGAAGGTGTGTGTGTGTGTGTGTATGCTGGTTTGCACTGGTGTGCGTGAGCTCATTAAAAGTGCGCTGCGCTGCGCTCAGCTGTGACAAAGTGTGAAATATACAAAGCTAAAATTTATGTTGCCTACTTTTGTGCGCGTGGAGAATTAACTAATTTCGCACATTTGCTCATCATGCTTAATTGTATAATTAGATTTGTACAGCACTGGAGCACAATGTTGATTAGCGTCAACTGTACAGGCAAACTACACTACAGTCTAGTCTAGTGTGGCAGGGCAGGCAACCAGAGGGGTAGTCAGTCAAGTTGAAAGAGAATTTATCAATTGAAATCAGGGGAAGGTGCCCATGTCGATTTGAGAGAGCATCTTTCAATTTAAATCGATGTAAAGTTTGATCAACTAAGTAAGTAAATGACTGATCTCACTTGCTGCTCTACAGTGTCTGCCAATCTAACATTAAGTAAATAGAAGATCAACTAGAATTCCTTAAACAGCAACTCCATTTGCTCGTTTAATTCCTCTTAAGTCGATGTTAAATCCTCTGCACGGGGCACATTGAATTCTATTGAAATTAGGATCGGTAAATTAAACGTATGTTCAAGCATACACACAGAGTGCTCTCTCTGTGTATAATATTGATATCATATGCCTCATTACTGGCGCAGGTATTGAAAAATTGCCTTTGCCGCATTTCTGCGTGTAATTCAAAACGTCGAAAATCGCATTCATTACACGAGGCACACAACAACACACACACAAGAAATTTCCACTTCACTTGGCTGTGTGTTTCACGCATATTTTGTGAAAAATACACACAAGTTAGCAACGACTTAGGCTCCTCCCATCCCTCTGCCCTTACTCCCTTTTCGAACAACAAAAGGTTGAGAAGGATCTCCGTCAGCGCTTCACTTGAACAACTCGACAGCGACAGCGACAACAAAAACAACTGAAAAATAGAGAGAAAAATCTGCTTCTACTTAATTTTTCATATCGAATTTCAATGCGAATTGGTTGAAGTTGTTTTTCCTGCTGTTGCTGTACTTTCCCCCAAAAACTGTGACTACTCCCGCTACCCTGTCTCTGGTCTGCCTTGCCATTTGTTTTCCGGGTGCTTCAGTCGTCGAAGGCATCTTCAATTTGCCGTCTTCAATCGCTGAATCAGCCAAGTGGCGATTTGTTAGCGTTGATCAGCGACTTTACAAGATCCTCCTCACACTCTTCAGTCTCGAGTGCGAAGAAGAGAAGAGAATGCCTGTCAACGATTATCTCATCCTCGGCCTCAACTCAACCTCATCTCATCGTCTTCATCTTCATCTCCATCTCATCAGCAGCTCCAAGTACAACTTGGCTGCCGCTTTCACTTTCCCCTGTTTCTTTGAACAGGTCATGACGATGTCAAGTGGAGTTTTCCTTGAAAGAATATGCCAAAGGAAGTGGGAAACTAGATACAATTATTAAATATTTAAAATAACAGACTACCCCAGTTGCTCAAGAAAGAAAAACAAAGGGCACAAAGCAGACAGCGACGAGAGACAAGAAAAACACAAGGGAACCACTTAAAGTCGCGCTTCAGCGCCGCCTACAACTTGTCATGTGCTTCGCTTGCTTCTCTTCTAGGTATTGGGTTTGGGGTTACGTGGGGCGTAAGAAGTGGGGAGTGGGGAGGGGGGAACGGTGCCTCTTGCGGCTGTGTAGGTCATGGGAATGCGCTGTGAACTAATTTCAACAAGGAAGTGCAAAGAGAGAAAGAGAGAGATGTGAATAAAACTCTTGGTTGACAGAGTTGATTGAAAGTGCAATTGAATTGAAGTTGTGATGGTTGAAACACTGTTATACCCATTAAAATTAGACAATAAAGGGTTTACCCACTGCGTGCAATTGTACATATGTAACAGGCAGCATTAGGGAAAGACCTGGTTTGAATTTGTGTCTGTATGAACACGGATAACTCAGTTAATACAATAGCTACAGACATCAAATTTGCTATGTAGATTTTTTTGTACCATACTTAGTTAAATTTTACTATAGTTATTAAGTGACACGCCCACAGCCCCCACAAAACAATATCTTAACTCTATCATTTAATTTTTTTTTTTTTCAACATTTTGCATACTTGTAATAAAATATCAATAAATAAATAAATAAATAATATAAAAATTGTTTATATAACAAGAACTTAAGTAATAAATAACTTTACCTCCGCTCGACTCACTTTATACCTTACAGGTTCTCTGGCTGCCAAAGATTTTGGCATGGATGGACTGAACGGCTTTGGTGTTGGCGCAGGTGTTGGCCTCGGTGTAGGGCCGAATGGCAAGAAGAAGAAGAAGAAGCGACGACACAGCCGCACCATATTCACCAGCTATCAGCTGGAGAAGCTCGAAGAGGCCTTCAAGGAGGCCCATTATCCCGATGTCTATGCCCGCGAGATGTTGTCCCTGAAGACGGAATTGCCCGAGGATCGCATACAGGTGAGTGCAAAAAGGAATGAGTATGAGTCATGAGCGAGGCATGTGAATGGCATGAGGATAGGTAATTTGATACACTCATTGTTTGCCATCTCAGACTGAGATAGCCCGACACAGACGGAGACTGAGAGATAGAGAGAGCAGAGCTTAATGAATTAACAAACTAATTACATCCGCTGTGCAGGCTGTGAAGGTGTTGCCTGTTGGCAAAACAGCAGCAGATGAATAGGGAAGACAGCAGCAGCAGCAGAAGAAGAAGTAGAAAAGAAGAACAAGAAGAAGACACAAGGAATTTGCATTTCCGCTTTGTCTCGCTGTCTTTGTTTGGATTGCACAGCGATGATTTTTCACACCTTCATTGTGTGAAGAGCGAAGACTGGATTTGGGTTTAATATATGTTTTAAGTTGAGGCAGTGGTGGGGGAGGTGTAGATGCAGGAATACGCTATACTAAGAGCTGCTTGAGATTTGCATATTGTCTCTGATATGGTACAAGCATTAGGGGTATTCACGAGACTCCCTCTCTCCCTCTCTTTCTCTTCTGGAATTTCATTGTTATCCTCAACATCATCAGCCTTCCTCCATATCTAATAAGCCTTCAACTGCAGCGGCAGCTCAAGTGCAGCTCCAACACGCTTGGCATGCCCTCTCTCTCCCCCCCCCCCTGCCACTCTACAGCTGAATTTGGACTACAGCTACGTCAGCGTCCTGTCCTGAGAGCGGACAAGGGGGAGAAGGGAGGGGCAGAAAAAAATCAGCTACGTTTGCGAATTTATAATTAAGCATTTTAATGGCCGTTATTGTTCTAGCCAAATGCCTGGCTCAGCGAGTGCGAGTGAGACACCCAGGGAGGCAGAGAATGAGAGAGAGAGAGAGGGAGAGGGAGAAGGAGAGAGAGACGCAGGGTCAGTGTGTGTGTGTGTGTACGTGCTTTCATCGAGTGAACTTCAGTGCCGCCAAATTGCCACCCTTAAAAAGCTCACAGCGAAATTCGTGTGCTTCTCTCTCTCTCTTTCTCTCTCTCTCTCTCTGTTCCCTCTCTTTCACTCTCTTGTGCGCGTTCTCTCAATGTGTTTGATTAGCAAAAGAAAAAAAAAAAAAAGGGAAAAATTGTATAATTATGGCGCGGTTACTGCTGCTCTCTCTTTCTCTCTTCTTCCTACTGCCTTTTGCCGCATTCTCTCTGCTCCCATTTCTCTTCTCTCCCCCTCCCCATTCCCCTCCCCATGCCCCTTCTCTGCTGTACGCAACAAAATTTGCCCTTTTACTCGCTTCGACTGCGCCACTCACCTACCGTGAGAAGCGTAGGCACCGAGCGAACCGATGGAATTGGAACTGCAACTGAAATTGGGACGGGCTTTCAGCTCATTCCCTCTTCTCCTCTCCCACCTCCTTCCCCTCCCTCTCCCTCTCCCCTTCTCATCTCTCTCTCTCCTTCCTCGTTCACGTCCTCATTCGCATTGTCCTCTCATTCCCGGAGCTGGGCTCGCTTCGATGTTGGCTAATGGCAGGGAGACGCCTCAAGTGCCCCGGGGCACTTAGCTCAGGCTTGACTCGCAGCACACACACACACACACACAGGCCAAAGCAACGGAGAAGAAAAGCTATAGACGGGGCTTAGAGTCTACAGACAGTCTAGAGACTCGTAGCTCTGAGGGTCTGCAGTGGTTTCAGAAGCATATCCGACGACGCCGCACTGGTCATCGCGGGGTTGATACCAATCGACCTACTAGCAGCTGAGGCACAAGAGCTCAAACTAGCAATGAGCAGCAACCTGATACCCGCCACCCGCAAGCTCCAGATCAGGACACGAGTAATGGAGGATTGGCAGAGAAGATGGGACGTATCCAGTAAAGGGAGGTGATCCCAGATGTGAAGAAATGGATGCAGAGGCGCCATGGTCAGGTGGTGAATTTTCACCTGACCTAGATGCTGAGTGTCCCTGGTGTTTTCAGGCAGTACTTGCACAGTTCTGGACACGATTCCTCCCTTGAGTGCCAGCTTTGTTCATCAGTAGAAGACGCGGAACACATCCTCCTAAACTGTCCTCGTTTTGTGGAACCATGGGCGAGGATGAGAAAAGTGGGAAGCCCCATCAGTAGATCCACTATAGTTGAAAGCTGGAAGGAGGCTGTCTGCAGTTTCGCAGAGGATACTATGAGGACGCTGCGATCCTTAGAAAGATAGCGAAATTCGGGAGGGGTATACTAAACAGTATCCGCTTAGATCCTGCGTAGCAATGCTTCGCGGCTGTACCGCAGATCATCTGAGCAACCATCTTCTACTATTGTAATCTCTATTCTATTTCATTTACTATTTGTATCCCATCTTTGATTCTTCTTACTTTTTTAATAAAAAGCGTTACACATTGCGATGAGCAGCTGCCACTGCAGAGGAATGTGGTGACTTCCATTAGCGATCAGCAGTGAGGGCATTTATCCTTTAATAAATTACGCAATGTATCGATAAATTATCGAGGAAGGCACTAATCTTTTAATATACTAAGCAATATATCGATTAGTTATCGAGGTGGATACTTATCCTCTATTATACAAAGCAATGTATGGATAAATTATCTAGAAAGGCAGTAATCTCCTAATATACTAAGCAATATATCGATAACTTATTGAAGAGAACCACACCATATATCGATAAGTTAGCGCGGAGAGCATAGATCATGAAAATAACAAGCAATATACTGATTACTCACCAGGCAGACCGCTTATCTTGAAATACACATCGATAAATTATCGGATTAGATTCCCAAATAACAATTTCGACACGTCTTGTATGCAAAGAAATGTAAATTGCTGATATCGATACAATTTTAAACTTATCGATGTATTTATCGATATAAGTCTATGTAAACATGCAACCCAGTCTAATGTATGCCATATGCTGGTTTTATTATGCTGATTTCGATTAATAATGTCAAGCATATGCGATAGCTCTTTCCTCAATAACACTGCTATAACATATTATATCGATAACGCAAACTGGCTATAAAATGTGATGAGTTAACAATGCATTTCCAATTGAAATGTCAATACATCGATATCATACATTTCTGCAGTTCTTACTCTAATGAGCTGAGACTATAATTGATACACTGTTATCGATATATACAGTGCCGCATAGCAATCGTATTTTGTTGCCTACTGAAGACGACCCTCAAAAACGCTTTTGCGGCAACGCTGCAACCACTCCCGTCGCACACCATCTCCTGCCACACCCCCCCACACAGACACAACACACACACACATCGTATCGTACATTGGCTTGTCAATTCTAACCCCGGCACCTAACTCCCCCTGCAACACCCCTCTCTCTGTGTGCTAATACTGCCGCACTTGGGGCCTTAGTTTCGACGAGAACTCGTAGTTGAAAATTGAATTTCGAGTGTGTAAAATTTTCCAATTATAGACTTTGGAGTGCCACAGAGACATGTGCAGCAAGGACAGAGGGGGGGGTGTAAAGAGACTGACGAACAGGCTCTCAGTCTCTCTCTCTCTCTCTCTCTCTCTCTCTCTCTTCTCTGTGTGAGTGGGCTGTTTGAAGGAGCTTTGCTAAAAGCGAGTCCAATTAGTAGCATTACAACTAACACTTCAATTCTGGCCAGAGACTGCTGCCTCTCTCTCTCTCTCTATCTCTTTCTCTTTCTCTGTCGCTCGCACTTGCCTGCTCTCTCATTTGCTCGGCAATAACGGCAATAGTCATCACCAACAACAACAACAACAACAACAACAGCAGCAACATGAACTGAGGCAATGGCGCCAAAGTGCGGCCATTTTGTGTGTTAAGGAAGGGGGGGCGCAGTGAGGTTGCTTAGAGCAAGAGCAGAGAAAGAAGAAGGAGTGTGGATAGAGGGGGAGATAGAGAGGAGAGAAGTAGAGGGGGAAGGGAGTGCGCGGTGGAGAGTGCGGATTGATGCTTGGCGTAAATTTGCATTTAACGTTGTTTGCGGTGCCCGCAAATAGTCAACGACTGTCACTGTATGTGTGTGCGTGTGTGTGTAGTGTATGTCTGCAGCTGTGGGTGTATTTGACACGCACACACACAGACACACACACACATAGTGGCTGCTCAACAGTTAGACAACCACAAAATACTCTGAAGACCAAACGAGCTCAGCGCAGGCAGCATTGCAGACTATGACCCAAAACACACACAGACACACACACATACAGACACACACAAGCCTGCAAATGTCATGCAAAATAACGGAACTATTTGTATGTGTCTCCGTTTGCATGCGTGTGTGTGTGTGTGTGTGTCGGCAAAAAAAGCTTTAGAAATTTACTTGAAGGCAACGAAGACGCCCCCAAAAAACTAACAACAACAGCGACAGACACGCACTTACACACCCACACACACACAAGCACAGACTGACACAAACGCAAGCACAGACTGCCGCACACTCCCACACACAGACACACACACACAGCTGGGGGAGACGCCCGCTTGTCGCATGTGTTGCATATTTTCAGGCACTTAAGCTATTTTCATGAAATGTGCACAACAACACACAACAGACAGGCACACACGACACACCAACCACACACTGACACACACTTGCAAACACTTGCACACACACGACACACTGCAGATTACACAGGCCTGGCACGCCCACTGCCGCCCACCAACGAAAAAAGCACTCGGTATTGATTTTAATTGAAAAATTGTTAATTTTCCATGCCAGTAGCAGCAGAGGCAGCAGCAGAGACGGCAGCAGCAGAGGGCGGCCACGCCCACTCCTAACCCCCACACACACACACACATACACACAGTCATGTTTACTCACTCATTTGCACATACCGACACACGCACACGCACACACATGCAACGGCCTCAGCTCTTCAACTTTTGCCAAGTGAACTTTTTGTGCTGCCAATTTTGCAGCTGTGTGTGTGCTGCATGTGTGTACAAGTGTGTGTGTGTGTGAGTATGCATATGTGTGTGTTCTTGTGCTGCCAGTGCCGTGTTCTGTGTCTGGGTAATTACACATTTATGTGTGAATAATTTCCAACCCTGCAGCACAAACAATTTCCATGGGCGAAACATTCCCAGTGAGCGCACTCGCCTTGGATTTGGGTTTGGTTTTCGGTTTTAGCTGCTTTTTGCATATTTCGGATTTGAGTTTGAGCTTCGAATTTGCATGTGTAGCTTTGACTGGAATGTCTATAGGGGGTACATGGGTATATTGGGAACACAGAGAGATAGAGAGACCGAAAGATGGAGAGAAAGAGGTAGCAGCTGCTCTCATTGAGCACAAACCTTCAATTTAGATGTTGTCGATCGTAATGAAATAAAAGTAGTAGAATAGTACTAGCTCATTTAATAAATAGCTAACGTTTTAGATATATATCTAAACATATAAGAGAACAAGCAGCCAAATTGTAAGTAGTGCAATAAGTCCTCACATAACTTTTCATATTGAAAGCTTTCGTACTTTTGCAGTTGTAGATCTGAGTGTATGGTTATTATGCTGTTTTGACGACCTTTGTTATAAATTCGAGCTCAAGCTAGGTGTAAACATGGTAAATGTGTTATTTTTAAAAGAACATACATATATCTATTAGCAATACAGACAGTCACAGAGACAGAGAGAGGAGCTGCTTTCATTCATTGTTAAACTTAAACTCAAAGTATCATAACTTTGCAAGATTTGCGTCGATTGGAATGAAATTTTATTAACATAAAAACTATATATTTATGTATAACAGTAAACAATTTCAGTGCTGTATTTTAATATATAAACAAGTTACCTAAAAAATCTGCCTAACATAGCTTTTGATTTGCTTAATAAATTTCAAAAATGTAACTTAAGGAATAAACAAGTTATTGGACTAACCCCTTTCAGCTACTTCTATTGTCTCAGCAGTTACTTAGAGGCTTCTACGAGGCTTCGCCAGTCCAAATACTTTCTCAGGCAACTTGAGAATGCTGCTTAAGTCTGCAAACCGTCTGAGCCTGGGCTTGAGTTGGGGATTTGCAATTGGCAGAATGATCTTCAAATTGGCATGGGAGCAAACAGTTTGGATAAGTTTCGAGGATCGAGCTGGCAACGGCGGCTGTCAGAGCCATAGTCGAGGTTGCTTAAAGCCAACGAGTTGCAATGAGAGATGAAAGATACACACACACACATACGCACACACACACCGCACTCATACGCTAACACACACACACTGAGGGACACACACAACTAATTCGAATGGCAACCTACAAGTTCTACGAAACTAATTTACTCAAGTGGCGACCGCGTCGACGACGCTTCGTGGGGCATCAGATGAGCATGAACATCCACTCCACTCCAGTCCAGAAATGGCCGCCCTGGACAGCGTCCAGTCCCTGCTGAATGAAGTTTTAGTTGCCTTTTTCTCGAACTAAGCTCGAGAAGAAAGCAAAAATGTGCAATCGTCATGCGAGTGTAGCTCTTTTTATTTCTTCTTTTGCCCTCCTGCGCCGCGTTTTCTTCTTCGTTTTTTGATTCTCTTTCGCGTTGCCTTTGCTGTCTTCTCTTATTTTATTTTGGAGTAGCTGCAGTCCGATTGGCAGCCTCCGAACTGTGGTCATGGGAACCGAAACCCAAACGCAACAAAATGCAACGATCGGTCAGCACACACAGACTGGTTGAGGCCCCACTACCTCTCTCAGCCTCTCCCCCCGCCCTTCTCCAGCTTACAGACTTGTGGCAGACATGTCGACTCGCCGATGCTGCCACTTGACGCAATGCCGTCTGCCGCGATCGCCCGCCGACGGCGATCATGTTACTCTCGATAGCGAGTCGCACTCTCTTGCTCTCTCTCTCTCTCCCTCTCTCTCTCTCTCGCTTGCTCTCTGCAACTCTTTGACTGCGTTTTCTCATGCTGTAAGATCTCTTGCTTGCAACTCGTTGATCTTCCTTGGTCTTGCTTGGAACTTCTTCATTTCTTCTTCTGTTGCCTCTGAACCTCTCGAGTACCAATTCGTTTAAAATGGTATCAGTTCTAAGAAAAATATTATTTTTTTTATAATTTCTCGAGTGCGTTAATCTGTTGAAGAGTTGCTCGAGTGAGTGGCTCGACCCTGGACCCGATCGTTTCGTTTCGTTTCGTCCCATCTCGTCTCGTCTTGTTTCGTTTCATTTCTTTTGCGGTTGTGCATAATCACGACACCTCACAGAGCCCCTCTACCTCTCCCTCTCCCACTCCCTCTCTCTATCTCTCCCTCTGGCACACTCTGGAGCAGCTTCTCCTTTGGCTGCCGTTTCTGCTGCAACTGCGACTGCGACTGCGGCTTCTCCTGTTGACGTTCTCCGCCGAACCAAAATGAAACGTCAATTTCAAGCGTTTTTCCTGGTAATAATTAGTAGCTGAGGTGGGTATTTAAATACTTGGTGGTTGCCATCATCCTCATCCTCATCGTCATCGCCATCGCCATCATCATCATCATCGCCGTCGACGTCGTCGTCGTCGTCGTCGTCGTCATTATGGTCTTCCATTTTATATTTATATTTTTCTTATTTCTTTCTCGCCGCGTTCTTCCCACCTCCTTCTTTGCTCAGTTCGCTCTCAGTTCACTTTTTACATTCTGCGTATTTTTGTATAAAAATACTCGCACAACCGCCGAATAATGCATATAATTGCATTTTAAGTAGTTGCCGCAACTGCTGCCTCACGTATTGTGTTACCTACGCGTCGCTTAGGCCGCCCCCCTCCCCCTCCTCTCTCCCCTCACCTTAGCCCCTTCTTCTTGTGCTGTGTTGGTGCTCCACACACTCCGCTGTGTGTCTTGCTAGATGTCAACCCTGCCTGTTAATAGACCTCTCGCATGGGATGTGGCAGCCCAGCGAGGCCCATAAGTGGTTTTTAATTTTCTATACTTGATATTCCGGGAAAAATGCAACGGAAATGCGACAGCAAGTGGGTGGCTTGGACTCCAATTGAATCGCAACTGCAACAGCAACTGCAATGGGTCGTAGAGATGGGCGTGATTAAAGATATACGTATGTATATCAAAGTACAATAATATAAGTAAAATTTACATAACATTGCATGAAACTAGTGATCCTGAGAGCACACAACTAACAATTTGAACAATTTGAAATTAACTTGATCTGTGGACAGTTCACATAAAGTTGTATACCGAATTAGGAGTCTCTAGCTCTTATAATAGCTGAGATATTGACGTTCAAATAGACAGAGGGACAGACAGATGGCAAGACAGACAAAAAGGACAGACGGACAGACAGACGCAGACAGACAGACATGGCTCAATCGAATCGGCTAGTGATCATGAACAATATATATACTGCCTTTCTGCCTCTACATACCTTTTTGCAAAATTAGTCTACCCTTTTTTACAAATTGTAGATTGTAGATTACCTTATCCGATAAGAAATATGACGTCTTAGTTGATTTGGAAAGACACATATCTGGAATCAGAAGAAAAGCGTATGCTAAGTTCTTCTCATGAGATTAAATGAAACCTATTTTAAAGTCGGAGTAACCTCAGTTAACGCTCTTATCTGGTTAATTGTTAGTGCTGTATAAGCAATTAATCTACCAGATCATAAATTGATAGTAATCGTTAAAACATGATTAGTTGAATTGAATATGAATTGATAGTATCCGATAAAACAAGACAATAGCCCGATTGCAGTCCACTCTCAAATTGTATCAATATATCAGATCACAGTTTCCCAATGACATTACTATATACAATATTATGATTAACCACTTCAAACTTGCAGAAACCTTTCTTTTTAAAATAGTAAACCTTATAAAGTCTTCTCAAGTGCTTCTCAACAATTAATGTCTATCGAAATTTGAAGAAATAAGAATATTTCACAGATTTACGTAAGTCAAAGTTTTCTGCGTTGCGTCAAACCCAAAAATCTACCTTAGCTCACAGTGAGTAATGGACTTAGGAACATTTGAATACCACACCCGTTAATCTATATAATACCCCCCATAATAACCAATAACAACAAAAGAAATAACAAACTGAAGGAAATAGCTTGGGTTGGGTACGGCTCTGGGTTGGGTTGGGTTTGGTTTGGTGTTCTGGTGGTCTGGGAACACATGTAAAAGTCAATGGCAACAATGTGTGGTACTGTGGTTTGCCCAAGGCAGAGGGAGGAGGGTTGGGTTTGGGTTCGAATTGTGTTCGGGTAGGTTGGCCGGTTAACTAAGGGTACTGAGGGTTGCTCTGGCTTTGGCAAGTGGCAAGTAACAAGTTGTTAGAGGCTGCTAATGCCAAGCATGATGTTTTCCAATGTTGATAATCTTGATGACGATGATGATGATGACGGCGATGATGGCGATGATGATGCTGATGACACGTGTAAGTGCAGCAACATTGTCGCAATTATCCGACTGTTAGCGGCAACAACAGCCTCTAGCGGGGGTGGGAGGTAAGGTCTTTTGGGTGTGGAGGGTTGAAGGTTGAGGGAACTGGGAACTGGGAACTGAGTCGTCTGCCCAGTGGCCTGTCGGTCCTTATTATTAATTTGCTGCGTTTTGTTTGTTGTTTATTTCGAGAGGGATTCCATTCGCATTTGCCACCCACAGCGCGAAAACGTGACCTTAGCCTCGTTTCTACCGTTTTCACCCGTCACCCGTCGCTTAACAGCCCACAAAGATAATGATTTTTTGCGCAGTGAGAACGGGGAACACTAACAATGATTTAGATGACTAGCTGTTACCCTGTAATGTACATAGAACTTGTTTCCCACTACTTTAAACTCTGCCGTACCTGTTAAGCATAAATTGAGGTTTTCTGGCCTCAACATAACCTAACTTTTCATGTTTACCCTAAACATAACCTTTCTCTTGAGTTTGTCTATAGTATTTATTTATATAAGATATTATTAAGAACAATTTATTCGCATATTGTACAGGGTATTACTAACAGGCCCTGCAGTGAATCCAGCTATGCCTAAAAACCCACGCCAAAGTCGCCAGACAGCACGCACTGACTACCTCCTCTCCCCTCCCGCACACACTCCCTTCCTTCTCTGTTGTTGTTGTGGACTTATTAGCGCAAAATGAGCACAGAGAGCACACACTTATTTAGATCTCATCAGGCGAATTCATCATCTCGAAATATTACGAACGCTTTTGGTTTCTTCACTTAGTTTTTTTCCTATCGTGTTTTTTTTTTGTGTCCGTCAACAACAGTTGTTGCTACTTTTTTGGTGCTTTGAAGTGGGAAAGTAGCTTGTTAAACACTTAACGCTTCAGCTGAGATGCTCCAAACGGATTTCGCACTGGAAAAAAAAGAATGTGACAGCGGCGAGGGGAGCAGTGTGTGTGTGTGTGTAGGGACGGGTGCGTCATTGTCCATTGAAGTGTGAGTAGCCGCAGAAGATGCTTTCAACTGGAAATTCCAATCGCAAGTGCTGTCAATTTCTAATCAATTAATCGAACATCAATGAAACGATAACAAAGCAGGTTCAATCGATCGATAGCACACAATTTTTAGATCGATTGGAGGGCACTTCCAAGTTAAACAACATGCTATCGATAAAAGTATGCAAATAAATCGATAATCAATGATAACGATTACAGTGAAGAGATAACAGATTAATTGCAGGCAACTCCCAAGTTGCCTAACTGATTCTTAACCGCAACTTATCGATAAAAGAATGCAAATTAATCGATAATCAGTACAACGATAACAAATACGGTTCAATCTATCAATAGGACAAGACTTTAAATTGAATGGAGGCCACTCTCAAGTTAGTTAACTGACTATAACCAAAAACTTATCGATAAAAGTATGCAAATCAATCGATAACCCTACCAATAGTAGATTTAAGACTCATATGTGGTCATTCTTCAATTTGATCATTATTTCTACCAATACTTATCGATATTATTAGGAAAATTATCGATTACCTGCACACATAATTGGCTTTTCCCACATATTCTGTGTAAAAAACTTTAGAAATACCTGCACCAGGCGTCTCTTGCTATCAATTATTGCATTACACATCGCATGGCGATCTGGAAACTCATCAAACAATTAGAGCAGTCGCTAACAAGCTGCTCTCTCATCATCAGCTGGCGGCAAAGTGCTGTCATCATCGACTTGTTGATCGAATCATTCCGAATAACCGAAATAAAAGCCGGGGCAATCGATTGCAACGCCAACGCAGCCGACAGCTGAGTGAATGAGGCCTATTATCGAATTTTGAAAAGCATAATTATCGCATGACAAATCAAACGGTAGATGCATTGCTTTATTTACTCAATAAACATTATCACAGCCCAACTCCGACTGCGATCGTGGTCAGAGCTTGGGAAAGTCAACAATCAACACTGTCTGCCGCAGTACAACACGATTTCCAACACTCACACCCACACCCACACTGCTTACTCTCGGTAACACTCGCAACACTCACAAATTGTTATTATTATTACACATTTGATTGGGCCCCAAGCGAACGTGTGAGCAGAAGCTGCGGTCCAAGTGTTTAGACACCGAAAATTAGTCATTCGGAATTTGTTCGACGCCCCAGATGAATGGATTTCCTGTGCGATAGACCAATTAAGTAATTTCAAGTGCCGCTCCAGGTGAGTTCACCCCAGAGCCAGAGCTACAATTAGGCCATTACCCAGCTCGACAATACGCGTAATATCCTGTTCAAATTGCCGACCTAAACTGAATTCATCACTTCGATTAAGTTCGGTTACGACTTTAAGTGGAAAGCTCTATGTGTAATTGAAAATTGAGCGCAGTTGTTAAGCTGTTTTAAAGGTTTACGTTTAAAATAGAATATATCTCAAGTTAGAGCAGGTTCCTGATTAAGAAATCATGAGACTTACCTTCTTTTTTAGTATTTTCAGTTTAAGTTTTGAAGATTCCTGTTACTCTCTGTGTATCTCTGTTTTCTCTTTCTCTCTCAAAAGCCTCTAGCTAAACTAAACTTTTCACCAGTTCATTATCAATCAATCTTGATCAATCTCTATCCTCTCTCTATCTGCAGTAAATGTTAATAAGAGCTGCGCTACATTAAGTTCATATCTATTTAAATCCTAGTACCAGAGTGCTATATGTACCTGGTACTTGGACTCTCAGGCAGGTACGACGAGTCGTCAGCTCTCAAGTGGCTGCTGTTTCAATTGTCTTTCTCGCCTCTCTCTCTCTCTCTCTTGCTCTTCTCTCACTAGCCTCTCTCCCATTCCTCTCGATTAAGTATAACTCATTATCGCAATCAAGAAATCCTTTTGCTCTCACCCTCCTACTCCTCCTTAGCTTCTCCTCTTCTTCATCACCTTCTGCCACACTTGACAAGAGCATTGGATTTTCGCTGTTGTTGTTGTTGCTTGTGTTGCACACCAATTTTCTACTCAAAACTTATGACAGCCAATTCGAGAGAACGAACAAAAATTATACAGACACTCGTCGGGGACAGCGCAGTAGTGCGGACAGGGAAGAAGGGGCCTCGTTGAGAGGGGTATGGGGGGCAGCTACAGCTGCTGTTAGGTGCAATGCGATGGGGGGTGCATGACTTGGCAGTTTTGCTTTTTCTCAATATGTACACTCAAAAAAAAAAAAAAGACAAAAATAAGAGAAAAAAATGAATGTATGTTTGTATATGTTCTATTCGATATAAAGTATAGGGAAAATATGTAGAATATATGTGGAATATATGTAAAATATATTAAAGAATATTATAAAACTTTTCCCATACAAGCTGTACATATATCGTACATTAGCTTCTGATCCTAAGCAGCTCAGGAGTAGAAATGCCATGTTATGTGAGTTTGTTTTGACCTTTTTTTGTGTAGTGTATTCACTTTGCTGTTGTTGTTGTGCCATCTACAAGTCCAACATCAACTGCAACTCGAACTCCAGTTCCATATTTTAGCCTCTCTCTACCACCTCTCTTCACCCCGCAGCCTTTGTACCACGTCCCGTGCGCAGCTTGTTAAAATCAACATCAAACCTTTAATTTGATGATTCTGCAAATAATTCGTCGGTTTCGGAGTCGTTAACGTTTTGCCCCGACCCTTTCTCCTCTCTCTCTCTCTCTCCCTCCCTATATGTGTCGCCATCTCTCTCTCTCTCTCTTTTTCTCTCTCTTTCTTGCAGTGTTTCTGCGATGAGTCTAAGCCACGACTGCTTGTTGATTTTTCCAGTTGCCGTCGCGTTGTCGAGGCGTGAAAATATAATAACACCTTTTTAATTATATTTTGAAATGCCCCGCAATTGCCCTATACCCCCAACCCGCCTTTCCCCACACATAGTCCCTCTCTATGCTATCCCTCCAAAAAAAAAGTGAAAGGTTTCTGCAAATTAACCAAAATTTTGACATACTCTCGCCAAATTAGACTTATCATGTGTGGGGCAATTCACAATTGTTACTCGAGCGCCTGTTACAGCTAGTGTGACTCGTATGTGTGACGAGAGTCACTGAACCACATGACTGAATAACCATTCCCCCCCTACCCCCTCACCCGGTCTCTATCATCAACAGCACTCCACAAATCTATCGATCATCAACTTTATATGAGAGCAAGCATTGATTCATTTGATTTACATTTGTTCGCTTTGTCAGCCAATCGATTTGTGACTCTTAACTCGTCTCAGGTTGAATGCACTGTTGAGTCGACCTTATAAGGTGCTTGATAGCGCAACCATTTATAGCTAAAGCATCTGTTCTATATAAGATTCGTATTCCTCGCTATATTTATTTATACTTACTCTCTTTGTGCCGTCTTTTATACTGTTTAGTGCCTTGGTTACTTATTTATAAATATTTTCTTATAATCCTGAGTATCAGAATTGCACTCTCCTTAAAGTAAACCCTTCAAAATTTGGTTTATAAACTCCTCTAACGTTCTTGATTATATATAATTACTAATCAGATGAAACTATACCATGATTAGAAGGCACCGATGAAGTAAACCCTTTGAAATCTGGTTTATAAACTGCTCTGAGCTTCCTGCTTCAGTTATAATAATCCTGCTTATATTTACTGGGCTGCCTTTAAAGTAAATCATATGCAATTTGGTTCACAGACTTCTTGCAGTTTCCTGCTTGTTATATAACCTCAAATTAGATGTAACTTAACCCCATAAAATGTTGTTCATTCTGCTTGATATACATTCAAATCAGATCTTATACTACCATGATTACCAAGTAAACGCCATGAAATTAGGTTTGTGTTTCAAATATAACATTATCATCTCATAGCAACTACCGGAAGTAGACTATAGGGTATGTTAAAGGTACTGCTTCCGCGTCTTGTTATCATACATGAGATAACAAGCTGAACATTCAGCACTTTTTTGCGCATTTAACGAATTTCCTTCCGCTTGGCATGGCGACAAAACTGTTGACCATTTGTTACAATAACAAAGACATAAATGGAATATTCACGGTAGTTGTTATTGTTGTAGTGTTACAGGGTGTTCGTTGAAAGGGTTGCTACCTTGTTACCTATAGCTGGAAAATTAGGCGCGGCCTTGTTATGCAATTAGAGCAAATAGTTTCTAGCTTGACCGTCACTCTTGTGATTGATGGAATAGAGAGAGAGAGAGAACAGAAAAGAGAGTGTAAAGTAAAAGGGGGCGAGGGGATGCTCAAGGGGATGGATGGGGGAAGGCATTGATTGATGAGGTTGTGGCTAAGGATGAGGATGAGCTGAATTGAAAGTATTTTGCAGGTTGTTAAACTAATCCACACTTTCATCTTGCACTTGTGTGTGTGTACACTGTGTGTGTGCGCTGTGTGTGTATGCACTGGTGTGTGTGTGCGCTGTGTGTGTGTGCACTGTGTGTGTGTGTGTCTTGTATGTATGTGTGTGTACATATTTTTCAATTATGGCCATGCTGCGTTAAATCCCGAGCAATTCGCAGTCGGCCCATACAATTGACATTATAAATCGCATTTCACGCTAATTTGCAACAACAGGGAGAAGCAGAAAGAAAGCAAAGAGGAAGAGGGAAGAGAGTAAGAAGAGAAGAAGAGGCTCAAAGTGAAAGCTGCGGTCGCTTTTCAAACTGCTGATTAGTGGCAACAGGAACAGCGGGAACAGGAACAGGAGCAGGAGGAAGGAGCAGGGGCAGCAGAAAATTGGAAAATGGAAAAGCAGCCAACCAACAGAACGATTACCCAGTACTCCCTTGGCCTCCCCCTTCGCCCCTTCTTCCCCGTCCCTGCCTGTTACAGGCCCAACAAATTTACAGCGAAAAATATATTTTACAATTCTCTTCCGACTTTGGTCTCCAGAGAGCTGCACATGCTACCCTCGTTGAACAGCAGGGGAGAGGGGGTGGGGAGGGTTGGAGGCGGCAATGTTTGTGTCACTTTAAGCGACAGTCTCCAGAGCAGTAAAGAGGGGGGGGGGGGCAAGCAGTGCAGGGGCTGGCGTACAAACAAAGCACTCGACGAAGATTTTGACAAAATTAATTTTATAGATTAGAAAACATTCATTACGCCTCTTGTTGTTGTTGGTGTTGTTGGTGGTGGGCGTGGCAGGCTGAGCTGCCTCTTGGTGGTTGCCCTGCGATGCGCAATGAGCCTTGTCAGAGTGCTACCTGTGTGTGTGTGTGTGTGTGGCATAATTGAAGAATTGTCAACGAATTATGGCTCCATAATGGACACACAGCATGCACAGCAGAACTGCCACTTCCCCCCCCCCCCACAGTTCCTCCCCAGTGCCACCCACTCAAGGTGAGAGACGCGCCAAAGTTGTGCACTTTATCAACTGTTGCAATTTGAAGGCGTGGCGCCACGCGGCGTCCTCCGACTGCGTTTGACACTTCAATTGGTTTGCCTGTCGCGTTTAAGAAAAAAACCCAAACAACGACAGCAACACGCAGCAGCAGAAGAGGGAAAAAGAGGCAAGAAGATACAAGAAGAGAAGCTGCAAAGACTGCAAAAATAGAGACTCAACAGCGCAACTGTAAACGCACTTCGCGATGGGGCAAGTACGATACACAACGAATACTGAATGCCCTACAGAAAGATTTTTGACTGAAGAAGCTGCGATTGAAGTGTAGATGCCTTGCAAGTGAATATCGCATGGAATATCTGGTTACCAATGACTATTAGGCAAAGCCTGTGCTTGCCACAAAGCTTAAACTTGCCACAAACAAACACGCACTTCAAAATGGTTTCTTATGCTTCAAATATGCGCCAAACACTTTCGGCAACATTCAACTTAAGCAGCTAAGCTCGAACAGCAAGCCATATGCACTAGAGCAGGGGCAGCTAAGAGGCGTGGCATGGCGCCACACACACACACAGGCAAAGACATGCACACACACATCCACACACACTGACGCAGACACAGTGACAATCGCACACGCAAATTCAGACAATTTGTATCCAGCGGCGAATATAATTGAAAAATGATTGGTTTACCATCAATGAAAATGATGATGACAACGCAGTGACACACAGTGTGTTGTTCTCGTTGTTGTTGTTGCTGTTGTTGTTGTTGTTGTTGTTGTTGTGTCGGTTGTTACTGTAAGCTGCTGTCAATGACACGCACCTGCACCTGTGTATCTTCAATTGTTGGGTCAATCGGCCATTGAACGCTCCAAGTTGTTGTTCACGACGGCGACGACGACGACGACGATGCTGATGATAATGATGAAGGTGATGATAATGGCGATGATGATTATAAAGGTGATGATGATGATAATGACGCTGATAATGAGCAAGATAGACATGTTGCCGATGAAGCTCTGTAAACATTTTGCATTCATTTTATTGACTCGACTTCTAACTGCAAATGATATTGTATAGTTGTAGGACAGGGCTATGGTCACACTGTTAATAGCAATGATAAAGCAATGATCTTAAGTTAACCGTTATATATATATGTTATTAAAAGTATGTATCGATAGGAACATTAAGAAATAAGAACATTCGATGTACATATTTAAAGCGACGCGCACGCAATGTGATGAAACAAAATTAATAAAACTTAAAGACATTGACTTGTATAGTACGAGTCGTATTTTAAAGCGTAATCAGTAAAATATATACCCAATTGTAAAGTAGATTATATCTTATAGGGAATCAGTTAAACAGGTACCTCACAAATCTCTATATAAATCTTATTACTTATTCGTTTGTTCCTCATAAATTGGCTGCTCTTTAAAGTTCACGCTTAAACAGAGCACGCTCTACTCCTTCCTGTCCCTTTCTCCTTCCCTCTCTCTTACTATTCCTCTCTTTTTCTTACATTGTATTGGTGCTGACTTCCAGCTCATTCTCAGCTTGGGCACATCCCGCATCACAATCTGTGTCAGCTGCCTGGCAACTCGATTCGCTTTCGACATTGCCGCACGTCCGTCAAGGAATTTCTATTTTGCCTAGGACCGCAATGCAGTGAGGAGCAGAGGGAGAGGGAGAGGGGGAGAGGAAGTAGGGGGTCGGGGGGCACTTGGCATTATTGGCATTTAGAACTTATTAACATTAAATCGCTTTCACTGCTGCGTAGTGGCCACGCATAGAGCGGACGCCAGCGCGGGATTAACAGGAGTAGAAGGAAACGAAGGAGTCTGTGCAGGGGTTGGTAGAGGGGACTGTAGTGGGATACTTAGAGGGGCGCAGGGCAGAAGGTGCGGACCACAACGAGTGGTCGCAAGAGGGGTAGGTCGGTGCTGTAGGTCGAAGGATTTGTCGAGGGGTCGCTTGGTTAGTCTGGTCTCGGGCTTGGCGCCTGTCTTGGCAAATTGGAAATTCCTTCATTAATTCTAATAAGATTATTAGTTGCCGCCGTCACCCAAATGCCAAACAGTCGTCCAGGCCTGCAAATGCCAAAAAGAGTCCGCAATAATCGAATAATTTGGCAGAAGGTCGAAGGAGGACGTCGTTGTATTTTGACACCTCGAAGTCAACTCCAATCAGCGACCGCAGCTCGTGGCATGCCGCACGACGCACTGTCCGGGGCATTTGTGGTTGCAACTCGTGTAAAATTCAAATAAATAGATAGTAAAGCAAACACACCACATACAATAGAGAGAGAGAGGGCTAGACGGAGGGGGAGGAAGAAAGACAACCCCCAGGCTGACTGCCCTGACCGGGGTAAATCCAATAAGCATAAGTGTGCACGATCCCGCGGGACTTTCGAGTGCCAAATGAATGAAATTAGCGCACGTTAATCATAAACAAACTAATGCCATGACAAGGGTGAAGGCAGCAAGGGAAGGCGGAGGGGGGAAGTGGCAACTTAGCTGAGATCCTTTTGTACTCGCAGATGAGCAACCCTTTTGACCGTGCGATTCGTGTGCGTGATTCATCCGGAAAACAACGGGAAAAATGTAAACAAATTGCAACAGTTCTCATCGAAGTGAGTCTCTTCCGCAGCAGGCGCAACCTTGCAACCTGCTGCGAGCACACGCCACAACCGACGGCGTCCCTGCACTTGCCAATTTGCCGTTAACTACGCGTACTCAAGAGTGAAACCAGACACAAAGCTGTCTCTGCCTCTCCCTCTCCCTCTCTTTCGCTCTCTCTCTATAGCTGCTTCTATCCCTCTTACTCTTGCAATCGGAAGCAACTACATAATGACAATCGCCGGCAGACGCCCCGCTGCGAGATGTATGTATGTGGCCAGCAAAGCCAAACATTGCATGAGATTAGTCGCCAAACTCGCCACAAGACTCAACCAGAGAAACTCATATCGATTTACCATGGTTACTATATTCTATGTACATATGCATGTATTCTAGATATCTTGCCAAACGTGCTGAGAGTCAGAATGAAGAAGTTCTCTAAATCTACTTTCAATTTCTTAGGCTGAAAACCTTCGAAAGTTCACGTTAAATATTTGCAGTGTGGAATGAAGAATTTCCAAGTTTTCTGGAATTAAATCAATAAAAAAAATCAATTTAACATGAAGATGGATTTCCTTAGAATAACTAAACTGGACCGGGAGCTATAATAGCAGAAGGAGGTACAATAATAGATCTAAAAGTCCTTTCCCACAGAAATAATAAATTACCTAACTATACTTACAATCATATCGAAAGTTTATAAATATTTTCAACACTAACAAAAGCAAAACCCGGGTTTTTTTTGAAAATATGACAGCGCTAACCAACACTGACAATTATCGATTGTACATATATCGAAAACAATTTTCGATTGTACAAATGTCAAAAAAAACAACGAGCCCAATTTCTACTAGAAATATAGTCAGAACAGTTTTGCTCGTCTAGGGAGCAGTACAGCTTTGCTTTTATTCAAAATTATTTCATTATTTAAAGTTTCCTAAAAGGAAATCAGTACAGTTTTGCTTTTATTCAAAATTTCTATAAATATTTCAATTTCATAAAAATTTATAAAAATTCGAACTTTGAAACACAAAGTTAATCGGATGGCTCGAAAAAAGGCGATCAAGTGTCGCATAATGTGCTGAAACAAAGTCGGAGACAAGTGCAATGTGAGTACAAAAGCCCGGTTGTTTTAAAAATATGACAGCGCTAACCAACACAAACAATTATCGATTGTACATATATCGAAAACAGTTTTCGATTGTACAAATGTCAAACAAAAACAACGAGCCCAATTTCTACTAGAAATATAGTCAGAACAGTTTTGCTCGTCTAGGGAGCAGTACAGCTTTGGTTTTATTCAAAATTATTTCATTATTTAAAATTTCCTAAAAGGAAATCAGTACAGTTTGCTTTTATTCAAAATTTCTAAATATTTTAATTTTCATAAAAATTTATAAAAAATCAAACACAAATGAAACACAAAGTTAATCGGATGGCTCGAAAAAGGCGATCAAGTGTCGCATAATGCGCTGAAACAAAGTCAGACACAAGTGCAATGTGAGTACATAGTACATCGTAACATAATACCCATTTTGTCAAGGTCCAATGATCTAATACAATGGCAACAACAATTGCTAATGTTGTTGTTTGTTTTGAAATTAAATTACTTAACGAAACACTGAAGGCTCATTTTATAGTTGCTGCCCCTTGAAGCCGAGTGATTTTTAGTTACCCTCAAAGCGTTCCCCCCTTTGCGTGTTCCCCGTTCGTAATTAGAAGGAAAATCGCATCATATCCATTAATCATGGGGCATTTTAAATATCATTTCAATTGTAATTAATAGTCAACGGCAATGGCAATTGCAGCGCAGCTCAATGTCAGCCAAAGGTCATTAATATGACTGCCAGTTAGTCTTCGTTCCTGTCTCTCTGTCTCCTTCTCGCTTACTCACTTTGTCTATCACACTACCATATTTGTGCACAGTGCTCGCCAGTCTCAAAGCTTTGTATTATTTTGCGTAAATTAATACTCGAATTTGGAAACTGAAAAGTAAAAAAAAATTGAAAACTGAAAAACTGCAAACTGAAAACCAACAAAAATTTCGCAATAAACGCGAAAAGACCATTCTCGCGTTCATATTTCAAATTCGTGGCGATGAAAAAATCATAGACAGTGAGAAATGCCGAATAGTTAATACCCTAGAATATAAAATACACAAATTGATATAGTTTAACGGTATTACAAGCGATATTTTGACGATAACTAATTTGGACGCTGCTTTCAATACTGTTTTCATTGTTAAGCTTGTTTAGAGAGAATTAAGCAATATTGCGAACGATAGCTTCAGCGATAGTTATACGATAACTAATTTAAATACTCCTTGTAATACATTATGTTGAGGAAGTATATCATTTAAAGTATTAAGCAATATTACAAGCGATAGTTTTAGCGATAGTTACACAATAACTAGTTTTAATATTGAGCAAATTTCATTAGGTAATTCGTTCGGTTGTGTTCGTTGGATAGTTGAAGATACCTCGTCAAAGGGTATCAAAAATAAAAAACAAAATAGTCTCGCGACCGTTAAACTCATATGAAAGTTTAAATTGAAGTTCCAACTACGCTGAATCCGGGAGGATGAATCGGGTGAGGGGATGTTTGGGGTAGTTCGAGGGGCATTTGGATCGTAGAGCAGGCATATGGAAAAAATGCCGCGAAATGCTTTGCCTGAATGTCAATTGAATATTGCATATAAAGTGGGAGCGAGGGGGAACGAGGAGGAGGCAGGCGGGTAAAGGATGCGAATGTGGCGCGTTGTCGTTATGAAATTTCCACACGCCTCAACTGGCTGACTGACTGACTCACCAACTGGTTGGCTCTGCCTGCCACTGCCTGCCACGGCCTGCCTGCCTGCCTGCCTCTCTGACTGTCTGTCGAGTTGATGAAGTAAACCAATAAAGGCAGCATGCCGCACAAGCTGAAAGCCAGGCCAAATCCCTCACAGGAGGTGCAGGAGGAGCAGGAGAAGGTGCAGCAGGATCGAGTATGCAAGCGAATGCGATGCACTGCACATGTCACCTGAAAAGAACACACACATACACAAACACAGAGAGAGCGAGAGAGAGACAGAGAGAGTGTGCCACATGCTGCATACTGCAGGCTGCATGCAATTTGCGCAATTTTGCAGCACGAGTGCGCAAATATTTGCAAATAACCCCCCCCCCACTCAACTCCCCTCCAGCTGACAGTTGAGAAATGCCCGAGCCCAGAACTGCTGCTGCCAAAGGAGGCCCATTGAAAATCTTTGATTGGTTACCAATATTTTAATTATGGCCGACAGTTTGAGCCGCCGCAGGCAGTCAAAGCTGACCTTTGTCCGTGTGCAGCCAACCACACGAGTGTGCGAAAATTGATTTCCCATTTTCCAGTGCCGGTTTAAAGCTACCCGAAAAACCTTTGAACTCTTGACCACACCAGGCAGAGACAAGTACTCTGCAAAACAATTACAAATTTTCAAATCTAAAAGAAAAGCAGAGGGAGTAAGAGAAACGTGACCAAATATTTTTCAACACTAACAAAAGCAAAATCAGGGTTGTTTTAAAAATATGACAGCGCTAACCAACACTGACAATTATCGATTGTACATACATCGAAAACAATTTTCGATTGTACAAATGTCAAAAAAACAACGAGCCCAATTTCTACTAGAAATATAGTCAGAACAGTTTTGCTCGTCTAGGGAGCAGTACAGCTTTGCTTTTATTCAAAATTATTTCATTATTTAAAATTTCCTAAAAGGAAATCAGTACAGTTTTGCTTTTATTCAAAATTTCTATAAATATTTTAATTTTCATAATTTATAAAAAATCAAACACAAATAAAACACAAAGTTAATCGGATGGCTCGAAAATGGCGATCAAGTGTCGCATAATGCGCTGAAACAAAGTCAGACACAAGTGCAATGTGAGTACATAGTACATCGTAACATAATACCCATTTTGTCAAGGTCCAATGATCTAATACAATGGCAACAACAATTGATAATGTTTGTTTTGAAATTAAATTAACGAAACACTGAAGGCTCATTTCATAGTTGCTGCCGTTTACCAAATTTATTTTTGTTTCCAAATCTAGTTTGCCTTGCAACTGACGTAAACACTGACAGGGCTAGTTCGCTTCCACTGTTAAAGCTCATTCAGAATATACTCGTATACTCGTACATACACTCTCAGAAATCTTTCCAAATTTGAAAATAACTAAATCATAATTTATTAAAAAGAATTTTACACAAACGTAGTACACTATGACCTAAATTTCAATGCAGAGCTACGGCAGGGATCGATGAAATAAATATTGTTGTGGCATAACAACATTCTAACTCAGTTCATTTGCAAATTGGAAGAGCAAAGCACATCGAATCGAATGGAATACCATTGCTAACCCACTCCCAGTAATCCTGGGCATATTTTCGGTAATACCTTTGAAATAATCAGTTAAATTAGTGCTCAAAGCTTCCCATATCCATTTAGAGGAAAGCAGCAGCAACAACTATCAGATTCACGAGATGATGACCATGGGCAGCTCCATCGATGAGCTCAACGTGATTCAATTGCTGTCGAACAGTTTCATAGCTCAATAAATCAAATGCATTTTGCTTGTGCGTGGACATGGGCGTGGGCGTCGGTGTGGGTGTGGGTGTGGGCGTGGCTGTAGGGTTGTCAGTGAAGCGCAGCTTCCTCCCAGTTGTCACGAAGACCACTGGCCAGTGCACTGCGGGGCAGACCGACTTGTGTAGGTTGCGGCCCATAAAAGGCGAGCCACCGAAGTTCAATAATAATAAATTTTCAATCAGCAAATTGACATCGTGATTCGCAGCGTATGGGGGCACGCTCAAGTAATCATTTAGCGGCAACTTGCCAAAGCTGTTATCTATATTAAAGTGATCAACAATGCGGCAATGCCCTCGCCTTACCCAAACCAGAAACGGAAGCTTAGCTCAACCAATTGCACAAGCTGCAGCATTGGGGGAAGATCACCCTAATGCGTAATCAAATAAATTTGCAGTTTTCCCCCAGAATGCGAAAATGACAAGACTTTGTCAACCTTGGGAGGAGGATCTGGACACTATCCGTATTCGACCTGTTGAATTAAATTTGAAACTGAATTGATACCAATTGCTTTGTTTCGTCGCCAGGAGTTCTTCTTGCGTCAATATGACGCATCAATTTATCGTGATTTTCATATTGACACTCGTGAATCCCACTTTGTACGGTTGGTCGTCAACTGCACCGACTTCCATAACTCTTGCCCAAACTCTCATAAGCCTTTTATTATTAAAATGCTTCTGCCAGTTCGACAAGCGTTATGGGAGTTGGCTTCCGAATGTTCAGCCGGTGGGGCTTTGATGCGTACTGGTGTTTTTGGAAACTTTGGCTTGGATACCTCGACAATGGGACTGTCGAAATTAAAGGCCATCGTCTTTCTGGCTTCACACGTTGGCTGCGCCAATGTCTGAAGCCAGAAAGACGTGGCTAAGATGAATTTGATGATTTTTTTTAATAATAAATGGTATTAACACTACTTTGTTATAATTAATTAATTAACAATATAGTGATGAAGTTCCAATGTGATTGCATACAAGAAAAGCACCCACTTTATATGGACTATCCATTACCAACATGGACAGTTTAATTGATATGAAAATGGGGGGCCAACTAAGCGTCTCGCTGTCTGGCACAATAAAACAACTGGCCGCAATTGAATTGCCACGACTCACACACACGGTGACAGGTAGCTAGCACAGCACCTAAAAGCCAGGCCGCCCATACAGCACACACACACACATAGGCACAGACAGATGCAGAGAGATGGAGTGAGAGAGGGGGAGAGGGGACTTATGGTTAGTCGGAGAACTTCCGGTTTGGCAAATTTATGGCATTTCCTATTTTGATTTCCGCACTCAAAATGGACGCTGGTGAAATGACAGCGACAGCTCGATGCAGCTATCATAATGAGAATTGAAAGGGGGCGTGCCGGCGAGACAAGCGAGGGAGAGGCAGATATTAGGGGCACCGCACAGGCAGCAGCACCACCAGCAGCAGCAGCAGCGTCGCCAAATTGCAAAATGATATAATTCAATGAGAGTTGATTAAATTATCAGTGCTCGGGGCGCTCGGCAATGAACAGAAGGGGCAACAGGGAAGGGGAAGAAGGAGGAGGAGGAGCTGCTGCTGCTGGGCGGCCCTACAGGAACAGCAGTTGCTGCTGTTCTGGATGCTGTTGCTGTTGTTGTTGTTATTGTTGCTTGTGTGCCTTGTTAATGAAATTTTCCGCTCCTTTGGCAGACGTTTGTTTACACGACGCAGTGTGTGTGTGTGTCTCGGTCCGAGAGCGAGTGTGTGTGTGTGGGTCTGTGTTGCTATTTATTATTGCAAATTGTTGTTGTTGCTGCTGCTGCTGCTGCCGCTTTTGTCTGTTGTTGCAACTGATGATGATGACGTTGACGTTGCATGATGAAATAACAAACCGGATTAATTTGATTTCGAAGCCTGGGCCAGGCCCAACTTAAGGCAAAGGCAGAGAGAGCTTTGTGAACTCGCCTGCCACCCCCCCCTCCCGCTCGCTCTGCCATGCACTTTCCAGCCATCTGCCACGCCCCCCGAAAATGCACTTAAGTGCAACTCGTGTTGCCCTAGGCATTGAGCGTGCCACACGTGTGTCTCTATCTCTCTCACTTTCTTCTTCTCTATCCTTCTTTAGCTCTCTCCCCTTCTCTTCCCTTTCCTTCTGTCTTAATCTCCTTCTCTCTTTCGCTCCCTCTCTGCAAATTAATTTAGTTGCTGCTGCTGTTGCTGTTGCACGTGAGCCCAGCTCTAGAAAACCATCTGAGCCACTGCCCGCACCTGCCCGCCCCTGCCCCTGCCCCTGCCCCCTTCGCACAACTCATCAGCCACAATCAGAGGCTGTGTTAAGTGGTAATCGCTTCCTTCGGCTTCCCTCGATCAGCATTGATCCGGTACCGAGAAGTGCGCTTAAATAAACCAAACAATTAAGGCACTTCCCCGGCTGAGTACAGAGTGCAGAACAACAACAATTATGGAATTTTTCAACTTCGGCGCTCTCTTCTCTTCCCTGCCTTCTTGCAATTCTTATTGCTCGAATATGACAAGAGAATATATAGAGAATAGAATAGAATATATATAGAATATACTAAATATCATATTTTCTGGTATATTTGTAAATTTTGTGCATTTTTTGCAAGTTTCACGCAATGAAAATTTGAATTAATTTATGAAATAAATTCTATCTGAATACTTATTATTATATCCTTCTGTCCTATGTGAAGCGGATATAATTAGAAAATTATAAACTTAAAAAATATATTTAAAACTATTGTATTTATTATAATAAAACTATGGTAAACTATAATGAAAGTATTGATTGACCACCTGCTAAGCTTAGAGCTCCCTATCCAGTCCAGTTATTCTAAGGGAATCCATAATTTTTCCTGGACTGGTCGACCTTATCTCATATATTATAAGTATATATAATATGTTACGAGAATGTGTTTGTCTTATTGTTCAGTAGAAATCAATACAAATTTGAGTTATTTCAGCACATGTTTTTCAATTAGAGTCTTCTATTTCTCTCTCTTATGCTCTCTCCTACGCTATTTCCTATATCTGGTGACTCCTCTTTCCCACTGCCATAATTCAGTTATATTTTCTTGTTTTTGTTTCGCGTTGCACATGGCCAGAACATCGTCAACTTTTTATTCACTAAATTTACTGGGCTGCAACGAGGCGCTCTGAGTGGCTGCCTGACTGTACTGACACTTGTGCTGGGCCTGCCAATTTCTTATGTGCCCGAATTTATAAGCCAAGTTGTCAGTTCTCCAAAGCATACCATAAATAACACTCTTCTATATACCATCACATATATCCTGTTTATGCTGTCCCTATGTGTGTAGGTGCGGTCTGCCAAGTGCGTAGGCAACCGTCAGAATCAAAAGCCAAAAGCACTTTGTCTTCGTTTAGCAAGCAGCCCACTCCCATCATATATATGATGTTACACCTTCACAGCACAGTTCCAGAATTTGTTGCGATTTGTTCAATTCAACGACGTCTTTGGGCCGTGCCAAAAAGAATTTCAGCAAAAATGTCGCCACATTGTGCTGCAGACTGCGTGTGCCTGCCCTGGTCTGGCCTGCTCCTCTCTCGCATCCTTGCCCGTGCTCTCGGCTGGCCACTGCAGCCCCTCGAGCTGCCTCCCTCTGGCAGCATCCTCGCACCATCCTGGCACTTGGCATGCCAACGTATTTTGCATATATTTCTTTTTATTATAAATTTTCATTCTGCAGCTTTTTTCCCAGTCGTCTTCCTTCCCCTGCCCTCAGTGCGTCGAGCCACTTCAACAGCAGCAGCCTCGTCGCCTCGTCGATTTCAGTTTAGTGGCTGCCCCCCCCTGCTTCTGCTCCTGCTGCTGCCCCCGGCCAACTGTCGCTCTAGCGCTGGCCCGTCTCGCACATGACTAATAGCAGAACTAAACGATTTGATGGACCAGAAAAATGATGACTTCTTTTTGGGTCTCTCAACCAGCACAGGCAGGCGGAGTGGGCAAGGAAGAGAGTGAGAGAGGAGGAGGGAAGAGGGAGAGGGACAGGGGGTACTGCCAGTGAGGGTTGCACGCAGCGCAAAGCGGAATCCTTTGCCTGGTGGTGTCGTCCTTGCTCATCCTTTTTGCGTGTGCCAAATCCTTTTATTGTGACAGTTGTTGTTGTGCGTGTTGCTGCTGTTCTTGTTGCTGCTGTCGTTCGCTTTTGTGATCAACATTTAATGTTTTCTTATTATTCTGCTCGTTGCTGTTGCTCTCGTTGCTGCATGCATGAGAATCGGTTTAATGTTTCGGAAGATAATCTAATTTGGTCACTTATATGCGAATATGTATATTATTTGCTATTATGTGTGAACACACAGTTGCCTTACCCACCTCTCTCTCTCTCTCTCTCTCTCTCTCTCTCTCTCTCTCTCTCCCTCTCCTCTCTCATCCCTTTGGCATGTCATTGTCATCGGGCAGGCAGCCTCCTTCTTAGGGTGCTAAAATCCTTTACGCTCGCCTCGCCCCCATCATTGTATTAGCATTTCGAATAGATTCCATTTACATTTTTTCAATTTCAACGGGTTTCTTATTTAATAATTTGCAATTTGCATGCCAAAACGACCCGTTGTGCCCATTGAGCCCAACGGTCAAATGGTCAAATGGTCTAATGGACCCTGAGTTGGCCAAAGTATTGTCCATATGGCACATTAAAGTGAACATTCTATAATTATTTTCATTATATGAATTAAGTGAGCCCTTCTGATTATGATCTGACATAACCTCTACTAATTCACAGTTATACATCGCAAGGAATCTTTATTTTCTAGCCAGTTCCTCCTTGAACTCAACATCTACTGGGAGTTATGCGCTGAAATTTCTTGTGTGCATGCTGACTTAGCTAATTTAACTAAATTTATTGCATCTTTGTAACCTTAGCACATTATAGACTGAGTTTCCTAAGTTGTTTCAATACATTTCATATATAACCAACAAAAAGTAATTAATATCATATATATGACAACTTAATCTGGCACTTTACCATAATACAAACTGTAACTAAATGAGTTTCATTTTTTTCGAGAAAAGAGTTAAGTTCCTTCTATGAAACTTCGCATATGCCTAATAAAACATATATAATACTAACTCTATAACATAAAAGTACTATTGAAGATTCATAACTATCATAAAATACTAATTGAAACTGAACAATCTTCATCTATTTCAGGTCTGGTTCCAGAATCGACGCGCAAAATGGCGCAAAACGGAAAAAGGTCTGGGGTGGCAGTACCATTATGGCCGAGTATGGTCTATATGGAGCGATGGTGCGACACTCGCTGCCCCTGCCGGAGACCATATTGAAGTCGGCCAAGGATAACGATGCGGTGGCACCTTGGCTACTAGGTATGGAGCAGAAATGTAAATGCAACAATCATATCAAAACTATCAACTGCCATCGATGATAGCGAAACATCAAGAAAAGATTAACACAATCGATAAATTAATTAATGTTTCGATGCAATCGATTTAAACGCATTTATTGTACTAACATCCCTCCCTATAACTACCATACTATATATATAAGTATCTGTTCACAATAACCCAAACTAAAGTCCAACCAAGCGAATCGAGTCTATAAGAGAAGTTTAATTGAATTTTAAGCGAGACAAAGGGCAGCAGCTCGGGGATTATAAAATGATATAGCACTGCAGCGGGATGTCTTCAGAAATTGTGAGCATATTTGCCGTGCATGTCGCTACGGCAGGGAAGCATCCTTCCCTCCCCCTCCCCTCGTCCCCGTTTCCCCACCAACAGTTCATTCTGTGCTTCTTTTCCAATTTTGTCGTCATATGTTGCGCACATTTCTTTGACTTTGTTGAGCGCCTCAAATGACTTTGCGGATTAGCGCCGATAGGTCTTGGGTGGTGGTTTCATTCTCTCTCGACTTTGTTAATAATCGCTTAATAAATGCAAAATGCACACGCAAAGGGGTAGCGCTGTGTCGGTGCAGAGAAGAGGGGTACGAGGGAGGCGAGGCAGCTTGGCTTTTATTTGGCATTTATATCGTTTATCTATTCCCATTGTGAGAAATTATCCGGTGAGGCGAGGGCGGTTGGTTAAGAGTGCCTTGAGAGTGGGCTGGCTGTGTGGAGGGTGTGGTCGAGCAGGCAAACTGCAGGTTTTATTGGCACTTGTCTTTGTTATTCTCCCTCCCTCTCGCCGTCTCTCCCACTCTGCGTGCTCGTAATTCCTTGGGTGTTTCGCAAATTAATTTCCAAGTAGCCCCGTGCGGTGGGCGCCCTAAGTGGCTTAAGGGCTCAACATTGAGGTTAGACACAAATATAGTTTTCAATTAAGTGCGTAAATGTCAAATTAGTTGGCAATTGATGCGGCAGAGAAAATATTAATGATTTATATATGTGTATGCCAGATCCACAGATTGTCAGTTAAGATTCGCTCGGTGCATCTGTCAGGCATCTACGTAATGCCAAAGGGTGTTTTAAGTTGATAAACGAAAATCAATAATGAGAATTTAAGGCGGACTTAAGCAACAGCAGCATTGAGTAGCTTCCAGCAACGTTTTCAGCAGAAGGATGACAACAAACAGTTTATATTACCAGCTTTTGGTTTAATCACGTTTAAGGCGCTTGAAAGCACATTAGAAAGCTCTGACTGCCAAAGCTTCCATTTCCCTGCAAATACGTTATTTTATAATCAAATCAAATCAAAATACGAAAAATAAAGAAACTTTCCATCTTTCTTGCTATCCCCAGGCATGCATCGCAAATCAATTGAGGCACAGTCCGCCCTCAAGGACGACTCCGGTGTCAGTGATCACGAGGATTCGGCCGGCTCAAAATCGGCGCACTCTGACGAACTGCTTTCGCACTCCCGCCGTGCGCTGAGCTCCTCCACAGAATCCCTGAACGTGGTCAGTCCGGCGCCAAGCAGCTGCCCAACAATTGCATCAACTGCGCCGCCAACCTCAACGACGCCGCACGGCAGCAGCGGCTATGCAGCAGCCTCGTCGGCGGCCACGACTCCCACAGGCGCCACCACCAACAGCTCCGGTTCGCCGCACATTGAACTGGGTTCGCCTTCTCCGCAGCACCAGCACCACCAGCAGCAGCAACAGTTGCAGCTACAACAACAACAACAGCAGCAGCAGCCCCCGCCGCCCCATGGACACTACACAACAGCCACGCCCAGTTATCATCCGTTGCTGGATGCGGCGAATGCAGCAGGCGCTGGTGCTGCTGCCTCCAGCAAGGATTTCCATCTGATTATGAACACAGCTGTAGCTGCTGCTGCAGCAGCCGCCCAGCAACAGCAGCAACATCAGCAGCAGCAGCAACAGCAGCAACAACAACACCAGCAGACAGCGCTGCATGCGCATCATCTGTCCGCGGCTGCAGCAGCCGCAGCACTCATGGAGCACGATCCAGATGCGTTCAGGTAAGAAGAAAGGGCTGCAAGAGAGAGAGAGTGAGATTTAATTAATATTAATAATAGTTATTGATTTAATTAATAATAATTATTTATGTTTGTATTTAATTTTATTCTTTGCTGTTGCCAATTGATCATAACCTATATCCGCAATTATCCTTTGAGCTTATGCAACACTTATTGTATGATTCGATCAGTGACTTATCGAAAGTGGCGCCAAGCCGATAATAAGTAAGTCGATGTTAAAGTAACCAAGGGAGAAAGTGAAAAATAAAATGAAAATGAAAGTTAAATAAAAATAAACTAATACTAACAACAATAAATAATAATAATAATAAAACATACTTATTCAACTGTCAACTTTCTTTCTTTTCCAGAAACAATTCAATCGCCTGTTTGCGCGCCAAGGCGCAGGAGCATCAGGCGCGTCTGCTCAACAACGGCGGCCTCTTCCTGCAGGTGCGCAACTTCGCACAGGCTCAGGTGCAGGCCCAAGCTCAGCAGGTGCAGCAGGCACAGGGCGAAGAGCGCAACAACAACAACTGCAGTAGCAGCGGCGTCAGCAACAATCAGATGCTGCAACTGCAACTGCAACAATCGATGGCAGCAGCAGCTGTCAAAATGGAGCCAACACTGTGCATTAGCAACGCCATTGCCTCCAGCGATGATGTTGTCTGACGTCACACAATGCTGCCACTGACCCCGGATAATACCACAAGTCGTACAAGGAACGCACCGCAATAATCGGAACGGATTCTTCCAAAAAATAAATAAATAATCCGCACACAGATCTCAACAGGAATCCGCTTCCCATTGAAGCGACATTTTTTTTGACTAGACTTAGGAAAACTATTTATTAACCGTACTTAATCATAACAGGAAACCCAAAAAAGAGCACAAAACGTATCTAAATATAATCCAATGATATAATTATATTTTAAAAGCTATGCTTAAGTTTTGTCTAGCTCGTAAGATCCAGGAATGTAATGTATTTTTTAATAAAATCATAATCAACGCAACATGTTTGGCAGTGCTGCCAACTCAGAGTTTTTTCCGTCAAATATAGCGGGACAATCCCGAAAACAATGAACAGTGGGACAGCTCGTGTGGCTTACTGGCAGGCATACGCGGGGAGTGGTGGCAAATAAGCTTTTTTAAGGTTTAACACAATCTGGCTATATTAAATACCGAAAATACATTTTTGTATTGCAACTTTATACAATTTAGCTTTTTTTATCTGTAACTGGCTTTTCATCGCTAAGAAATTCTGGCAACACTGATGTTTATTGTACTTCGTATGTTCGAAAAGAAGCTTAACAAAAACCGATTAAATTTGAATTAACCGAAACTTTAAGAAAATTTCCCAATAAAAAAATTCTCCGCGAATTTATTCTGTAACGGAAAACCGTTACACGCAAGGCTGCCAGACTATCCGAGTCTTCTTGTTATGTTATACTGTTATACACTCAGCAATATGACACATAGACGGCGCCACACCCTCTTGCAACACTACTGCAACTAACGATGTGGCAACTCTAGATAAATTATTACTTCAAAAGTCGCTAGGCTTGCTTCTGTTTCCCAAGACACGATCCCATTTATGTCTCGGATGTGTCTCGGATCTTCTCTTGTGGCAAGAGGGCGCTTTTCATAAAACGGGGACTTTGAAAACTTTTGCTCTGCGAAAATGAAATGAAAGCAACTCTTTTTTTCCCCAAAACAAAAATAATGTAATTAAAGTTGGCAACACAGTTTTGCTTAAATACTGAATAAATATAATGATATTAATAAAGGTAAGGTTATAAATGTATATGTTATTACAAAAGTCTATCGTCCTTCGAATTTCGAATACCGGACGACATTAACAACCTCCTCATAGATTTATCATCCAGCAATATTCCCATCAGTTCATTATTCATTCATCATTCATTCATGATGAGTCGCAGGAACCTACGATAATCGATTTGATTTTTGTTCTTGGTCATGCCCCTAGTTAGGGTGACCAGTTCGTGGGCCGTGAAACGATCCTCGCTAAAATTGAGTAAGTTCAGCAATCGATTGCTGGCCACATAACCCGACTTGGTGGCATCCAGGCTACGCACTGCCCTAATGAACTCATCCCGTTTCTTCATGTCCATAAAGCAGGCATTCTTTCCGAGTGCATCCAGATAGAATCGGACCTCCTTCAGTTTATCGTCCGTTGAAAAATCGCCTGAGAACATGGTCTGCATTAGGGTGACATAGTTCACATTGCCCTTGGTGTCCTTAAGTGAATCCAATAGATCGCTAACCTCCCTCTCGTTCAGTCGTTCCCCCATCGAGGTGAGCATTCGCTTAAGATGGTTATAGGGCAATAGATTTGTTCCCTTAGTATCACAGCTGCGCAAACCGTTGATCATCACGCTAATACAGGGTGTATCTGGCTCTGCACCCAATTCACAATAGATCGACAGCACCAGCTCGAAACTGACACGAGTTGGCGGCGTCTTTTGGGGGAAACTCGCCAAACGTTCTGTGAAGCATGTCTTGAATCTGGACTCGAGGAAATGGAGGCCCATCGCACGCACACATTCTGCCACCTGACTTGTATCGATGGAGTTCGATTCGGGGCGTGGCAAAAACAAATTGAACACCTCCTTCAGCTGCAGCACATGCGGCATCTCCTGCTGCAGCTCATCAATTGTCCAGAATGTGTAGGCTAGACCATCATTGATATACAGCTGCTTTTCTTGTGCTGGACTCCCAAGCATATGATTCTGTTGCTTTTGTTCCTCTTTCTGCTTCTGGTTCTGTTGCTGAGCTTGAGTTGGATTCCTAATCTTATCCTGATTTTGGATGAGGTTCTTGAACATAAAGTAATCCATAGTGTTGGAAAGAAAAGAATGTGACTATTGATTTAAATATATTTTTGATTTTTAAATAAACAACAGAAAGTTCCGAAATTTCATTAATTGTTGACCGACGAGCTGCAGCTCGTCGTGCTTTAACTAGCTCGATATTTGACAAGTTTTGCTCCGCAAGACCTTTGTCAATTTCTATTTCATCTCAGATCTCAGGAATTATAAGATCACTATTAAATTTGGCGAGAGTGTGTCCTAATATTGCACGCACGTCAGGTTTGTTTTAAAGTTTTGCCACACCCTCCGTAAATCGATTAAAATCAAATTGCAAGCTGAATTTTAAACAAAGATCGTTCATTTGCAAAATAATTATCACCATTTACTTGCTATCTACAAGTTTTCTTCTGAACGGATCATTAACATGGAAGTTATTTAAGAGTTAATTTTTGTGCAGGCACATATTTCAATCAGTTTGGTCTGAGGTGTTTAACAATCAAGCCCACTCGATTGTTGCTTTCTTTCTTTGTTGTTGTGTATAGTAGAAACAAAGGGGGGTTTCCAGTTGCCTCATTGTTTGATATCTATAGATCTACAATATGATTCAATGCACTCCATTGTTTGATATCTATAGATCTATGATTCAGTGCACTTAATCAGCGTGAGTTGAAACAATAACAAAGAGTTATAAAATTGCATCAATTATAATAAATATTTAGCTTTATTTACGTGTATCGGTTCATAAGCTATGCATTCAAAATCTTTCCAAAAATTGTAGGTAAATTCGTACGTTAATCTTACAACATTCAATGCTAATTTCGATATCGTTTCGAGAATAATATTGTTATAAATAATAATTATTATATAATTATGTAATAAATATAAAAAATTCCATCGCAATTTTATATTAAGTCTAAATTTTTGGTGATTGCATCGAGGATGCTGCAAAATGTAATAAATAAATAAATGCTTGGCTAAAATGTAAACTAATTAAGGATTGACAACGAATCAGAAAGGGATGGAGACTGACATCAGAGAGTAAGGGATCGAGACAGAGTGAGTGAGTGAGTGAAAGAGAGAGAGAGGGAGAATAAGCTACCATCTCGCTCGCTGGGAATTGTTTGTTTTTGTGGTGGTGCTGCTGCTGCTGCTCAAGCGGAGCTGGCAAAGATCGTCTCGCAGTTAGTAATCAGGAGGAGAGCATGAATATCTCCTCGGTGAGATTCGTCATATGCTGGGGCGTGGCAATCAGTGTGGGCGCAAATACAGTGGCTAAATTATGCTCGTTCATCTTGTTGACAGCATAGTGCGAGGCAACGCTATGAATAAACCAAGGTAATTATAGAAATCATTTGACTCATCTAAGTTTATTACACGCTGATGACTCACCGCCTGAGATGCTCTAGCATGTATTTGAGGCAATTATAATGAGCCGGAGGCAAACGGCGCACTGCCTCCGCCATGAGCTGCAGTTGCTCCGTTTGCTTGGCATTGCCTGCACAAAAGGAAAGAGAGAGAATAAGAATATAAGCCATCGTCATCATCGTCAGTTGGAATTGAGAGTCTACTCACGACCTGCAGCCATAAAGCTGGGATATGCCTGAAACGTTATCAGTGGCACGGGCAGCAGGCGCAGATAGAGCTTCAGTGTCCCCGCAATGACATTGACATTGCCATAGGTTGCCTCGGACATGTCCGTCTTGTCGCCATCACGATCGAGCGCCAGCTTGAGGGCATCGATTTCATCGGCAAACCCAGAGACGCGATAGATGCCCTCCTGCAGCATGCCACGAGCCTCAACCTCCTCGACGCAGCGCCTTACCACAAACGGTATTTGGCATTGATGCAGCTGCACCATTGTGGTCAGATCGGTGCCAAATACACCGCGTATGCACTTCAAGTCCGGCACACACTTCGGCGGCACCAGTTCCGAGCACTTGTTGTGCGCCATAAAGCCGCAGGCATCGCACTTCACGCCTTGTGCCGTGAATCCCCACAGGAAATTGGCACAGAACTCACACCAGTTTAATCCCTTGAACGTGTGCACCTTGAAATTGTGCGGCTTCTCATAGACCAACGGCATGGGATCAACAGCAACTTGTGGCATCTGCTGCTGCTCCTGATGCTGCTGCTGTTGTGCCGCCGCTTGTGGTGGCAACTCCTTCGACGTCTCCTTCAATGCATCTGCTACTGCTGCATCACAATCATCCACAGCTGTAGTAGCACCCGCAGTCTTGCCCATCTCATTGGAAAGTGCGCGCAGTTTGCGGCGATTCAGTGTCATGTAGGGACTCTGCTGGTAGCAGTTTTTGGTTTGCTGATTGATCTGCTGTATGATGAGGCTGGCGTGCAGCTGCATGTGGAAGTTAATCAACCCGTCGGCGACCATTTCGTGCACCGTCTCATAGTGTTTATCCTGCACGCGCAAATAGTGTCCGTGTCCCGGCTTGTAGAAGACCTTGTAGTGCTTGGTGAGTTTATTGAACCGCACGCTCAGTGTGTAGTAGCCATCAGTTTTGGGGCTACGTCGCACCAGATAGCTGCCGTCGCTGGCATTCGACAACAACTGTTCCGCCTCCAGATGCCCCATCACGCCGTGGTACTCACTACCGTATAGACGTTGTGCCTGATTGTGGTCCTCTACAACGTCAGCTGTGCTGTCCGCCGGTGGCAAGAGCAGCGTCCGTTGGCAGTGAACCGGATGTGGTGCAGGTGCCTCCAATTGTATTTTATACACTAACACACACACACTCTCATGATTAATCATCGTTGTGAAGACTCATTATTATTCTTATTATCGCTACTTACATTCGGGCTTCCACACCTTTTGTACGGGTGAGCTTGGCTCACAGCCGCCTGGCAGAGTGGCCACGGTTCCAACGGATTTCGACATGGCAAAAACAAAGTGCAACTAAAAACAATGCTGAGCGCTAATTAAGGAATGCAGTTAAGCACTGTTGACAATGCTTCAAGCTTAAATTAAATACAACATTTTTGCTTTTGTTTATATCTATACTGTGTTTCAGCAGTGTGACCGTAGGAAGTATTAAACCAAAATACCAAAGTGTAGTGGCAAATATACCAAGAATTGCAATGACCTGCAAATATAACATTTATATAGCTTTCTTAACTAAAATATCCAAATTCTCTGCATTAAGGCTGCAATTTTAGCTGTCAGCTGATATTGTGCTAACCGGAATATATTATTAATTCATTATTTACAAACTGCATTTAATTGTTTACCATATCGTTCCTATACAACACTGCTCTGCACATTGTGAAAAAGCTCAATGCTACAAGACTGCGACACTGGCGCTGGGCGCGCACTTTTAAATCAGCTCAAATTGTTGCGAACTTTTGTTTTTTTAAATAATCCAAAATAAAAACAAACTTTTTTAGGTTTCATATGTTGTTTTAATAACTTTAAGTACGTTTCTTTTGTAAAAAGATCTACTCTCATATATTTTTATTTATTAAATACATTATTAAATTATTTAAAAAAAAACATGTAAAACTTCAAAATGCGCATTAAAGTTCAATTTATACGCTACACTTGCATATATATCAAATCATTAATTTCGAAATACTCTGGTTACGATACTCGTTGAAGACTTGAGTCCCATTTTAGGTAATGCCTTGTGTAATGTATGTGTATAAAAAGTGTTTTTTGTATTTCTGTTCTCATCATCGTTTTTCTATCTTCATGGTTTTTTAATAAATCGATACATTTAGAATAATACGCAAAGTTAACGACGCGACACATTCGATCTCTCTGTGTGTGTGTGGTGTGTATGTGTGTGTGTGTTAGTGTGTCAATGGTCACGCAAGGTTGTTGATCTCATTTGTTGTTGTTGTCTTTAGATGGAATAAATTCAATTTGCATACGAAATATGCTCGAAAAATAAAATAAGTATACACAATTTTCCGGCTAGCAAGAAGAAAATCTATTGGAAAATTAGCTGCTTCAGCTGGAATTGCGAATTGGAGTGGGAGGAATTATTATTGGCGGAATGAACGGCTTAGCTAGCATGGCAGGTTGTTGTTGTTCTTGTTAGTGTTGCAGCTATTAATATTATTATTGTTGTTGTTGCTGATGCTGCACAACGAACACTCTTCTTTAACCATTCATGACCATGCGAACAAACTCCTCATAATTGATATTTCCCTGCTGATCCTCCATGTTGGCCAACAGCTGTTCGACCTCCTCGTCGGTGAGTTTCTCACCCAGTGTGGTAAGCAAATGCCTCAGTTCCGCTGAGGAAATATAACCGCTGGCATCCTTATCGAAATGGCGCAATCCCTCAATGAAATCATCTGCAGTATCACCGGATCTGGCCTTCGAGATGGCCTGATAGATGGGCAGAAATACCTCGAACGAGATGCGCTCATCGGGCTTCAGTTGGTGAGTGCATTTCTTTACATCCGACTCTGTGGGATTCTGTCCCAGGGCACGGAGGCATTCACCCACTTGGCTCAGTTGGATTTTGCCATCGCCGCGATTGTCGAATAGATTGAAGGCCTCCTGGAACTCTGCAGAGAGAAGGAAGGAAGGAAGAAATAGATTAATATTATATGCAAGTGAATATTGGTCTGTTGCCACGCCCCCTCTGCGGGCACAACCTTCAAGTGTGGTGAATGTGGGCTTCACGTGTGCCGTGTAGTAAAACATGTTGCAAGTTCAATTGCAGCTCAACTGCTACTGACTCTTGAGTTTCCATCGATTTGCTGCAACAACTGTTTCAGTTGCCGCCGCTGCTGTTGCAGTTGTTGTTGTTATCAAGCGCGCTTGCAACAGGCCAAAAATGGCATTAAAAACAACAACAGAATTTTGACCATTTTTGGCAATGATTGAAGCGGTACCCGATGACGACGACGTCGACGACAACGCATCAGGTACGTGCAGGTAACAACAACTAACTGAGTACAGTGCGTACTCGAATGCAACGATTTGTTTACTTATCGATAGCCGTGCAGTGCTGCAAGGTTGCTGTTGATAAGTTACGCCTGTTGCAGGTTGCCTGCTACACTTTGGTGCACTCCAGCGAGTATGCACTGTCCTCAGCAGCAGCAGCGGCAGTCACTGGGGTCAGCTGACGTCACTGCGACGCAGCAGCAGCAGCAGCGTCAACTTATCGACTTATCGGCGACGCTGGCGCGACAAGCAATTCAATAGCTTTGTTTTTCCCTCTTTTTTCTACTTGATTAAGTTATCAGCGACATTAAATTGAACATTTTTAGTGAGTTGCGTAAAGATTTGCACAGCTGGAGAGAGAACAGCAAGGCAGGCGAGGGGAAGGCAACGCGAGGATTGGCCATGTGTGTTGCATGACCCAGAAAGGCCGCCTTAATTGGCAGCAGCTGCCTGCCTGCCCGCCTCGACTGTGTAGAGACATTCTCAAGACTCAACCAAGTTGGCAATGGAAAACATTTTGGGGCAGCTGCATTGCCGTTGCCGGAGCAGTCGCCGCCGAGCGCTGAGCACGCGACGACAGTGCGCCACACAGACAGTGTCCAGTGTCCTGGACAAAGGCTCCTTGTATTTGTATTTGTGTGCTTTGATTAACTGTGAATCCAAAATTGCTGTTGCTTTCTTTTTATTCATTGTTGTTTGTGTATGTGCGACTGTACGTGTGTTGGTGTGCGTGTGAATGTTTGTGACTCATTGCCGCGATCGTATGGCTGCTTTCGGTACCCTCTCTGGGGCCCATTTGTGTTTTTATTTTATCAATGATTCATGCGCCGCATATGAAGATGTGTAACATACTCACACTTACGCGCGCACACAAACACACACACACACATACTAGCATTCCGTCACACACACAGGCACACTCGTACACAAAGTGGAACATGCAAAACGTTGACAACGTAGACATGAATCGACTTGACTTATGTTTGCTTTATAGGCCGCCATCGTCGTCGTCGTCGACTCATTCATTTTGTGGTACATGTTTTTGCTTCTGGCCAAGCTTTGAGTTGGCTCTTTGAACTGTGTGAACAACCAACACCCACTTACGCACACACAATAACAAAAAACTCACTCACACACAGTCATAAACACACACACTCACCAGCTAACTGATCCTCGGTGTAAGCTGCCTGTAAGACAGAAGAAAAACCAAATATAAATATGAGCAAAATCAATGGAGCACAGTTAGTTGGCACAGCAATAACAACAATTGTGTTAATTTACCATTTTTATTTAATGTGGGGATAACAGACACAAAACACGGGATAAATTGAATGCCAAATGCAACTAAGCCGAATAATTTCTTGGCGATGGTAACAGCTGCAGCAACAGGCAATCGATTTATTTTATCGCAGCTATCGCACCAATGCTGTGCAACACTGAACTGGCAACACTGATTGCCGTGAAAGACCAAGAAAATACTGCAATTTGTTTAAATCGCAAAATTTGGTATTATTTTTTGTTATTTTATCTGCAAAATGCCGGCAGCATACAAAAATATGTTTATTTGAAAATAAAAACAATAAACAAATAAATAAATTAAGTTTTATATATTTCTTTAAGTATTAATGTACGATATGACTATCTGCACATTAACTTTCTTCTAATAAAAACTGAGCAGCTCTTATGTTTTGTTTTTTGTTTATTTTAAATTTACATTCTCTTGCACGCTGGTTGCTCTCTTGTTTGTTTATATGCATATGTATGAATGTGGGCGTGTGTGTATGTGTGTGCGTTTGTGTTTTGGGACTTAGAATTTAGTTAGTTATTTTAAATTGTGGTAGAAAGTATAAAAATTGAAGCTTTCATTTTTTTGTTTACTGGCCAATACATTAAACTAATAAATATTTAAATATATATATATATAATTTATGCACTCGTTTTGCAATCCTTAGAATGTTTTTTCCTTTTTTGTTGTTTGTTTTGTTTTTGTTTTTGTTTTTGTTATGTGACTTTGAATAGTAAATAAACAAAATTTCGTTTTTGCTTTACTAATAAAGAACAAAAAAAAGTGATTTATACGTAATTGTTTTTAAAATAAGATTACCAAGAAATGTGTGTGTGTGTGTATGTGTGTGTGATTTGTGTATGGGCTGGCTGTGTGTGTATGTGTGTGTGTGTTGTGTCTGCTTGTTGGAAAGCGATGGCGAACCAGAGCCACCACCGGCTCTATGTGTCCGATTTCCAGAGCTTTATGGTCTTATCGTTCTCCAGCGCTGCAGAGGCGATGATGTTCTCTGTGGGATGGCATGCGGTGCAGAGGACGGTGTCCGTGTGTCCCTGCAGCTTTTGTACTACCTCTTTGCTTTGCAGATTCCAAATATAAACCATATTATCCTCGCTGCCACTGACGATCCACTAAAAGAGAGAGAGAGAGAGAGAAAGATGGCAATAGGAATCGTATTGTATCATTATCTTCATAGAACTCACCTTACCGCCGGTAACAGAGAAATTGGCAAATATGCAATACTTCTCGTTCTTGTGACCCGTATAGGTCTTCAAGGCATTTGCCCTTGGAGTAATCCCAGAGCTTCAGTGTATTGTCTAATGTGGCCGCCAGAATGTATTTGCCATTCGGGGAGAATTTGACAAAGCTAACGGGCGGATTATCATCATCGATCAACGTCTTCAGGCACTGTCCGCTTGCGGTATCCCAAATGCGACACAGTCCATCATAACTGGAGCTGACAATCAACGAACCATCGCGATTGAAATGCACCGCAGATACGGGATCCGAGTGGGCGGGTAGCGTCTTCAGGCATTTACCTGTGCGCACATCCCATATGCGTACACTCTCGTCAAAGCTGCCCGAGACAATCAGATTCGATTGTGGATTGAAATTACAACAGAACACATAATTGCTGTGACCCTTCAGTGTCTTGAGGCTCTTTCCGGTGCTCAGCTCCCACACCTTGAGGGTCTTATCATCACTGCCACTAACCAATAGACGGGAATCCGATGACCATGCCACATCGCTGATACCCAGCTTGTGGCCCGATATGGTCTTCTCAAACTTGCCATCGTATGCGCCCCAGATCTTTATGAGTTTGTCCGCAGCTGCAATTGAAGAGGGGAAGGGGATAATGAACTGGACAAATGTTGCACTGTATCTACTACTCACATGAGCTGGCCAACCATTCCCCATTGGGACTGAACTTGACCGCCGATACGGCCTTGGTGTGACCGGCAAGCGTAAATTTCAGCGTATAGTTGGGCTTCACAGACATGGAGCTCTTATTGGAGGTTGTGTTCGATGGGGGCGCCGAGCCGGTGCTCGGCTGCAACGTGTTTGGCCCACTCGGCGCTGTTGGCATCGGCTGAGGTGGCTGCTGATGCACAACGCCGGGATGGCCCGTGTGCACGGCTCCAATTGGCACCATGGCAGTGTTCCTGGTTGTTCTACTTCAGCGGCGCGTCCTTTCAAATGTTAACTCTGCAAATATACAACGCACACTCACAGACACAGATACAGAAACACAAACTCACTCACTTGCGTTTCTTTAGTTTCGTTTATACGAAATAATGCAATATTTTTTGTTTAATTCGAACAACAACAATTGGTCGTGTAGCCACGCGGTTTTTTGGTTATTGCCAATTACTGCGCGTCCGCCGGGGGCAGTAAATGCTCTCGTGTACTTGCGCTCACGGCCCAGAGAGTCTGCGCTGCGGCGTTGCTGTTGCCGCTGCCGCTGCCAGTTGCAACTTTTTCACCCTCGGTTCGCGGCTCGTGTTATTGTGCGTGTAGCGCGGCGCGTGCTTCTTCTTCTTCTTCATGTACGCTTGCTCTCGGGAGCATTGTTATTATTATTATTATTCTTATAGCTATATATAGGGGTCGCGTGTTGTTTTTGTTGTTGTTAATTACCTTTTGCATATGTTTGCAGTAGCGTCGGCGATTGCAAACTTTCGCTAGTTTTCTTCTTGCACTCCTGAGCCTTGCCTCTTATTGTTGTTGCTGTTGCCTATGTGTGTTGCAACAAAAGCAATTTGTTTGCTATTTCTGCCTGCCGATTTTTTGTGCACGTGCTTCTTCTTGCTACTGCAATGCGTGCGTGAGCAAAAACATGGCGCGTACTTGACAGTTCATGACAGTTGGCAGCCGCTTACAGTGTTGACCAGCGGCAGTACCAGTGCGTGACAAGCAGCTGGCCGACATGCAGTGAGCTCACACGGATCACAGCTGATTGATGCAGCACGGCTTTTTGAACAAAAAAGCGCGCCACAAAACTGGTTTTTTGGCATTTAAATTGAATTTACACACGCCTACACGTTAAATACACACGTACATACGTGTACACATGACTCACCTGTACAGTACACGTTCGCTCGTTGCGCAGTTTGCGTTTAAATCTCGTTAAATTCAAATTTTGAACGTTAATAGTCCGTCAGGCTTTCTCTGTTAGAGCAGTTTTCTTGCCGCCCCGCCTCCCTAGACGCTGAATAGGCGTTTTTCAAATGGGGGGCGTGTTCAAAAAATCGAGGGAAACTGAAAAAAACGGTCAAAATTTGGCGCCGTTTCCAGGGCGGGCCGTGCACTTTGGAAACTTGGAAATTGCGGCACTGCGATGAGATGAAAAAAAAGAAAGAGACTGGAAAAAACCGCATGACGCAAGCTGCTCCGGTTTTGGCGCAATTTCGAATTAAAAATTTAAAGAAACTCCCGTTATTCCAAATGAAAAACTGCTTGCTTTTCGTTAACAGAGCTCTGTTTCCCCGGACGCGAACCCATTCGTGTCTCGGATGAGAGGACACTGCTTCTTTCTGCTGGCAATCCAAGACACGATCCATTTGTGTCCCGGATCACTCGCGGGTTTTTTTGTATTTTTTTCCACAGCCGTGAAAGGAAATATTAGTTTTTCAGCTGATAAATCGATATTAATTGTTAACTCAGACTATCAACATCGGACATTATTGATTGTAACCAGTTTTGGTGGTCACTTGGAGAACGTGAATGCTGCAACTATGCCTTAATTTGAATTTTCGCTGACTCTTGGCCTCTTGCACCATGTGCACGATCGCCACACACACACATGGATATAGAACAACTCATGTACAACTGAAATACAATTGCAAAATGCAATCTGCAAATGTCATTTTGACGCTATTAAAATTGCACTTCAGCAATGACGGCAGTGTTGGTAGAACTTCTCGTAGAAAACAAGCCAGGTAGTCAGGTGATGAAAAGCTAACAAAGCTGACATTCAAGGAGACTGGTGCGGACAGCAGTACCACATTTTAATTTAGAAGCAACTCCGCCTTTTCATTTTAACGATGTACCAACCAGAAAAAAGCTAGATCCCTCGCTGTGTTCGTGCAAGATTTGAAAGCTTAGTTGGCAACACTGAATGACGCTGACACTTTTTCACCAACAAACAACAAAAAAGTACTCAACGAATTTTGGGACATTGTTTGGGAAATATGACATTAGTCAATTGACGCTTATCGAAAACCATTCTTGTTTTTTTATCGACATTGCGGTTATCGGCATTAGATTTAAAATTTTATTAATTTTAGATTAGAATTTCAACAGCACTTCTGCTGCTGCTTGTTATTTATTATGCTAATTAACTGTGTTCGGTATTATTTGCACATTCTTGACTCTTGCCAGCATAGTGTCTCATGTTTGGCATTTAATTATGGCCAACATACGATGCTGTGCATGTGTGTGTGTGTGTGGGTCGGATTTTGCTGCAGTTTCGGCTAATTGCGAAGTAGATTTTCTCAAGTTGTAAACCATGTAGATGGCTGCATGTGTGTGTGTTGGCCAAGGTAAAACCATTTTCAATCAAGCAACAACAACACGTTATGCTTACTGTTATAAACAGACTCCATTGTTGTTGTTGTTGTTGACGGCTATTTTATGGCTGCATTTAATATACGAGTACGCTAAATAATATGGAAATGGCCCGGACTTAAATACACAGTCGAGTCGAGCCGAGACTGTTGGGCTCTTTGCGCACCTGCTTCGTTGTTTTTCCTTCTGTTTTATTATTAATTTTGTGTCTGCCTTTTAGTTTTGTTGTTGTTGTTTTCATTACGCGTTCTGCCGACAGCGACGCGTCGACGCGGCTGCTTTGTCATTCTGCTTTGTTGTCTCTTTCTGTTTCCCTGTTTCTGTTTCGCTGCTTTGACTAAATGCCCGCCTGCCACCTCTTCTTCTTCTGCTTCTTCTTCTTTTTTGCAGCGTTTTGTTTTAATTCCAGTTGTGTGTTATAGTTGATACCTTTGTTGTTGCTACTGTTGTTGTTGTTGCTATTTGTTGTTGCTATTTGTTGTTATATGGCTTAACTTGCGAAACACGTAAAAACATCGAACGTCGACGACGGACAACTGCGCGCGAACGGCAGCGACGCCGACAGCGAGGCGGGCCGCGCAACGTTGGGGGCATAGCAAGTGGAGCGCGTACGAAAATTGTTTGCCAATGTCGCGATAAAATGCCGAAACCCACAAAATTATCGAAAGTTTATAGACCTGCAGATACCCTGTGTAATATTTTGCATTGCAGGTGTGAATTATATGATTATAAGAGTTTAGTATAAGACTGACCAAATTAGAATTTAGTTACATTTCTTTAGCAACGAGGGTAAAATTTTATTTAATTCATAACAATAATTTTAATTTTGAGTCGACTGTTATTAGTTGGTGCTAAATAAATAAAATAAATTCTTATTTTTCATAAATAAATTAATTTTTAGCTTTCTAAAGAAGTTAACGCACATTCTAGGCAAACTACTGAACCATCTGGCAACCCTACCCCCAACACCATTTTCATAGCTTTCCTTACCTTAGCAATATTCGACTTATAGCGTCTACCTGCCCGACCGTTTTCATGTTTACAGGGTATACAAAACGTGCAGAGGTGAAACATAGCCAACGCGGCCAAAAAGACGCCGAATTCGGCCGCTGGACTTGAATACACCTTGCACACAAACAAATACACACACTCACACACGCACACACACAAACCTAACTACGAGCACGGCCACGTGCATGGTCTATAGAACACAAAAGCACACAGACACGCACACTCACACGCATACGAATATGTACACCTTCGACCTCTGGCACTTGAAACAATTGCAAATGGGTTACGTAAATAGCACAGCGATCCAAAATATTCGACAAACGCGGCATGTCAAGCCAACCCAAAGACAGACAGACAGAGCGAGGGGGGCACAGAGAAAGGGGGAGAGGCAGAGCTAGCGAGAAGAGAGAGAGAGGGAGAGAGAGAGCAACAGAGTCGCAGTCTTCTCATGCCGCGAATGCAACAGCAAATAACTCTCAAGCTGCAGCGCCCGCTCTCGGCCGCCCTACTCTCGATCACGGTTTGTTTTTTTGCAAGCCTCGAAAGCAGCAGCGACGACGGCAGCAGCAACGCAAGCACCGCCAGCAGCGGCGGCAGTGTCAGAAACTTCACACACTTCAGCTCAGTTGCAGTCGCGAATTAGCGTCGCATAGACGCGATTTTATTTCACTCGCTCAAAGCTGCGATCGAGAAGAGAAGAATTCTTTTGCTGCTCCTTTTTCTCCTTCTTCTCCTGCTGCTTGTGCTTCTTCTTTTGTTGTTGTGTTTTTTTGTTGTTGTGAAAAATGGTGCACATAAAGGATGACGATCAGCCGATGGCACAGCGTCTGATCGAGTTCGAAAAGCTGATCAAGGCGCAGCCGCAACTGCCCCACAATATCTGTACGTATCGCACTCACACACAGGCACATGCACTTGGAAAAATTGTGGGCAACATGGGGTTAAGGTTTGGGGCAGGTGAGGAAGGTACTAATTGGGCGCTAAGTGACAAATTGCCAGCTACGATTCATGTTCCATTTGGAAAGCTCGAATAGGGAAATAAAAGGCCGCTATTTCCTTATAGTATAATGTATTAGTACCTTATATAGTATATATTTTAATAGACAGAGAAATGTTGAAATGTCTATATGGTATAATATAGCAGTGCCTTGTATATATGTATTTAGTGTACCCTATATAGTCAAAAATGTAATAGCCAGAGAAATACGGCAACATCTATCAGTACCTTGAACACCACACAATCTAACATACATATATTCCACTATCGCTATTTCCATAAAGTATAAGTACCTTATAAATGTAGAAGCCAGAGAAATAACGCAATATCTATATGGTATGGTATAGCAGTAGCTTGTATTATATTACATATGTATACATATGAATGTCTTCTATAGTCTAAAATGTAGTAGCCAGATATAGTAAAATATCACAGTACCTTTAAAACTACACATCTCAACAAATATTCCACTCTTACTATTTCCTTAATTTATATTATAGAGTATAAAATGTAGCAGTCAGAGAAATATAGCAACATCTACATATGAGTGCCTTATATAGAACACAACCAAATAGTCAGCGGAGCTTAGAAGTTAACAATAAATGCTGATGATGTTTTTCAAGTTATATAGAATTGTATAAATTAAATCGTACATCCACATACTCGTATAAATCATAATTTTAATCGCATCAGTTGAAATATCTTTCGAATAACTCGACGTCTTGACAATAAGTGCACACTTAGATTCAATTAAAAGTGGTTTATTCTTAGTCATGAAGTTATGGCTATAAAGCTCAGAGGTTGACTAAAGGTTACCTAAGCAAATACGGAAAGCTAACTAACTAACCTAATGGGACTTTCCCAAGCTCATTATAATGTCAAGCATAATAATAGATTTACGTAAACTCAGATCGGTTAATGCAAGTGTACGTGTACTACACGTAGATACGTTTTTAGATACACTGAACCGAACGTTTAAAAACAGATTAAGAAGTCAATCAATTCATATTCTGGTTCATTCATTTGAATGGGGTCAATAGCCTTTGCTAGTTTCATTGAGATTATCGTACCCCCAAGAATTCCCCTTATTTTTATTGCAATTTATCTTGAGTTCATTGAGCAAAATAATTGGATAATTTGGCCAAATTGAAATTGCTTTTGAATTGTAAAATCTAAAATTGGTTTGCTGGGGTCAATTTGCCTGAATTGGGTTATTCTCTCAGTGTACTTCTGTGTTAGATAGAGACATAGTCGTAATCATAGTCAGAGTCGTTGTCATGTTGTAGTCACGCTCTAAGCATGGGTCAATTACCCTGAGGTTGAATTGTTGCAACGCGGCGTTGCAAGTTAGCTGGTTGCATAACTGGCTTGAAGTTGCCCATATTAACCACAGAGCTGAATTGCTCCTTTCCTTCATGCATGCACCTGCACCACTCTCTCTATATATCTCTCTCGTCTTCTCTCTCTTTCTTTCTTTCTCGTCTGCTGCTTTTTCTACGTTTGGTACTATTATTAGCGTCTACATTGTTGCGCCGCTTTCTGCATACAACGCGCGGCGACTTGGCTGCCGCACAGCGCCTGCTGGAGCTGAACTATGCGCTGCGCAACAAGCACGCCCAGATCTTCATCGATCGCGATCCCATGGACGCCAGTTCGCAGCAGTTATTGCAAGTCGCGTAAGTCAACCGGTCCTCTCTCTCTCTATCTCTCTCTCTCTTTTCCTCCTTTGCCACTTTGTGGCAACAACTAATTAGACCTTATTGTGTACTGTGTACTGTGCAGCGACCTGGTACCACTGCCCGGACTGACGCCGGAGAACAACAAGCTGCTGTTTTATCGCCTCATCGACTACGATGCGGATAAGGTTAGTTGCACTTTTTGACTATTTATCTTTGGTATCTGTAAAGTATCTTTCAAAGTTGATTGCACAAGCCAGAAGGCACTTAAGTTTGTTGTGTATACATTAGAATGCAGCTTAACCTCAGGTAAAACTACATGTCAGTTGTATAAGCCGTTGTTAAAATATGCCAAATTTATTATGCAAAGTTTGCAGTAGTCAAACTGTGCGTTAACCCTAACATGCAGTTAAGGAAATCTTTCATGCCTGGAAGTTAACACTTTATATTTAAGTTATACATTTAGCTGTATGTTTATTATAAACTTGCGGTTAAGGAAACATCCCGCAATCACATCTACCAACTTTTAGAACGTATCAGTATAATTCAAGGAAAAATCCTCAGCTTAACACTGTTAAGCTGAACTCAATTTTAACTTCTAACTACCTTCTGTAGTAAAAATGCAGCTTTACTTTCAGTTAAACAAAATGACAACTGTATAGCTCAATGTCGAAATCATTAAACACTCTCTAACCGTACCTTGTGCTTACTTCTTGAACATGTGAGCAAAGCAAACTATAAACGACAACTACCCGCTTAACCAGCAGTTAAACTGTTCACTCAATGTTGAGGTTCACTTAAGGTGAAGATATGACAATCGTTTTCGCTTAAGCTCAATCTTGCAAGTTCAAGCTTCAAGTACACTTAACTTACTAACTCCTTGAACATGCTGGCATAATTTAACCAGCCTAACCAGCTGCTAAACTGCAAGTAAACTTGAGTTAACTCAATTTTCAGCGTGTACTTCAATGTGCCCCCCTTTTTAGTTTAACTTCACAGCAAGCATCAAGGTATTCTTCATGGTCGCCGATTGTCGCTTCGCCACAGAGACCGAGGGCAGGCTGTCCGATGGGGAAATACCCATCTTCGATATGGCCGGGTATACACTGCGGCACCTTACGAAGACAGCACTGACAGCGCTGCGTGTGTACATGAAGTTTGTGCAGGAGGCGCATCCGGTGCGTCTTAAGGAGATTCATGTGCTCAATTGTCCATCGTTTCTCGACAAGGTGCTTACCGTGGTGAAGCCGTTCATTAAGAGCGAGGTCTTCAAGCTCATCCACTTTCATCTGCCCGATGCGGATACGCCGTACAAGCACTTTCCCCGCTCGATGCTGCCCGAGGAATATGGCGGCGAGGCTGGCAAAATGGCGGATTTGAAGCAGCACTGGATGCAGTTGCTACAGCAACAGCGGTAAGTTGCCGCACACTCTTGCTGCACACAGCAGATTTAATCAACTTTCATTCTTTTCCCTCTCTCTCTCTCTCTCTGTCTACCACTCACACAGAGATTATCTGATGGATGCGGACAACTGGCAGCTCAACAAGTGCAAAAAGGGTGCCAGCAGCGGAGCCAACGCGGTGACGCAGAGCCTCAAGACGCTTGAGATTGATTAGGCTTAGCTTAAGATACGTTTTATAGCTTTATTCCCTGTAAATAGCGGTATATGTACATGTATATTTCACTTACCTTATCTATCCCCAGCTGGGCTTGGCTTAAATATAGTAAATATTCCTTGTTTTCGACATTTAAATTGTGCCAGCACGGGGCTGGACAGGACTGTGCGGAGTTAGAAGAGAGGTCCCACTCTCTCCCCCTCTCTTTCTCTCTCACTCTCTCTGCGAAGATATGACAATGTACTACGTGGGGAAGTTGGAGCCTCGACAAACTTTTTTTATTCCCATATTCCCTTCTTTTTTTGTTTTGCTGTGCAACTTTTAATTGAAACCCCTGAAAGCATCCTTTGTCCTGCGCAGCCCCGCAGAGCACTTACATTGTTTTTTTGACACCCTACCTTTGGCAGGGGTATTAGAACTTTATTGTCAGCTATGCAAAGCTTGAATACAGTTGCGAAAGTATGAGAACTGAATAATCGGTTGAGTTATATTGATGACATTTGGAGATACGATAGTTGGGAACTGAACAATTAGTCGTGGTATAATGGGCTAATTTAAGGAATACTCTGGCTTTATAGAGAGGGTGATAAAGAGACTACAGATATATATCTTTTTATACTTGTATGTAATAAACCTCTTCTAGCTTATTCTCTTAATGAACAAGATATCTCCAAGGAAGTCATAGTAAAACACAGCAAGAGTGTTAAAATGTCGTTAGGGGGAGCGTTGGTTTCACATAGAGGCTGCTATAGAGACTACAGATGCATAGCTAGGTGCTTACATAGTATATAGTTATCTATATATGATTTCTCTCCTAAGACTTATCAGTTATTTTCTTACACAATTTTGTCAAATTCAAAAGAAGATATAGAAATATTTTCACCAAGAGTGAGATATAGAGAAACTACAGCTGTATAGGCAGGTATATTGCTAACCTCTACTAAGGTGCTTAAGGTAGCAGTTGTTTTGTTTGACAGTAAGAGTATTAACCTGTCGTTGAGTTGTAATTTAAAGGCTTTGGTTCCTGCTCATTTTTAATGGAGCGACATAATCGCAATCAATGGCATCGTCGTTGCCTGCCTGATGCAATTAAGTGGTTGCCATGGCAAGCGGGGACTGTAAAACAGTTAGACAGGCAGACAGCATAGGGATGAGAGGGGGCAGGAGAAAGAAGAGAATGATGGAATGATGTTTAAATCCATCAGCAGCTGAAAGCGATGAACAAACCAGATAAATGCTTAGGAAACTCAACGAAGATACTCGAACTGAGCTTAAAGAATGGAACAAGTCTCTCTCTCTCTCTCTCTCCGTCAGTCTTTCTTCGTAGAACGCCCAAGTTTGGCTTTATTTGAGGTAAATAAATTCAAAGCTTCGACTGGAATTGCAAATTACATTCCATTTTGGCAGGTTCAAAGGGGGAGCCCAGTTCAGGGATTATCCCTTGGAATGAGCTTTGACTGGGCACTGCATTTGCATTCCAGTCCGGGGTTCACTGAGAGATGGCATTGTAGGAGCTTGTTGCCATAGTTATAAATACATGCATACACATAAAGTATATATGTATATATGTATCTGTTGTGTATGCAAGCATGGATTCATATTTCTGTCTGTCCGTCTCTCTCTGAGTGTGTGTGTGTGTGTGTGTGTGCGTATAAGTGGAGCAGAGCTCTTGAAAGCAAATTGCGCATATCGACATGTTTGATGCGTCGCCCTGTCCCCGAAAGACCTGAACAGAGAGCCCTCTTCAAAGGGCGTCAATAGCAGAGTGTATTTCTCTCTGTGTGTGTGTGTGTGTGTGCGAGTGAGTGTGTACATGACACATTAAAGTGGAGCTTTAAAGACTGTTGTTCTACAATATATCCCCCTATCGCCTCATCAGTCATACGAACGACCCAATAAACGATACTTTTCCTATCTGCCTACGTGTGCTGCGTGTGTGTTTGCCTTTCTATGTGTGTCTCTCTCTCTCTGTGTGTGTGTGTTTATGCAAACAAGCAACCTGCTTGCACTGTCTGTGTGTGTGTGTGTGTGTGTGGGCACCCTGTCGCTTAACACCGTTTAACGGTGCAGCCATCCATCAGTGGTGCGTGCCACTCCCAGTCAACATTCAATCGCCCCCCGCCCGCTTGAACCGTACATACCGTCACTTTCAACCCACCCACCGCTCTGCTTGCCACGCCCCCTATGCCACTAGGGAACGGGCGGTTTATTATTTTATCCTAACAACGTGCACTGCATGCAATTGCAAGGTAATCGAATTATGTGGCAACTCTCTGCTCTGCTTTCTTTTTCGGTAGTTCACACACAGAACTCGTGCCCACGTTGCTTCGCATTTTCCATTTCTCACTCCTTCATTCCTTCATCAGCCCTTTCTACACTCTTATCCCCTCCTCCCGTTCTACCGCATGCTGCATGCATGCACAGATAGATAGATACCTACACACATGCGTGCCTCGCAAAATGGGGCACTCGAGCGTCCAGTCGGGGCAGCGCGTTGTGGCCTGGACTAGACAACGCTGCACTTGCACCCTATGCTGTAATTGATGAGGCAACTAACTTGATATTCTTCACTTTGCAACCCTTTAAGGTCATGAGTAGATATATGTTATATATTCTTGATCAGTATGGGTTGCTGAGAAGAAGGCTTTCTAGGATATTCACTTGCAGAGATGAAATTGTTTAATATCCTTAGTTTATTCTTATGCAACCCTAAAAAGTCATAGCTATAGTGTATAATAGATATATATTGTATTAAATATTCTTGATCAGCATGGTTTGTAGAGTCGAAGCCATCAACTCATTTCAGGCACACCTAACTTAATAGACAAGTGACAACATAAAGGAATAGTACATAAATATAGTAAGTATTCATTCATGTTCTTTAGCAGTTTATGAGTGTTGTTTGGAAGCGTTGTTTTGATTTTGTACATCAGACCGTCCAGCCAAACTCTGTCGAATGCCTGCGAAACATCTAGAAATATCGCAGAACAGTATTCCCGTTTTTCAAATGCGTTTCGTATTTCTGATGTTATGCGGTTAACTTGCTCAATAGTTCCGTGTTTTTCACGAAAGCCAAATTGGTGTGCTGGTATAATAATATATATCCTTCTTGACTTTCTCCCTTCTCTATTGACGCAGAATTGCAATACGTTTATTCCTCATTTGCTTTCAATTGAATTGACTTCTTGTTGTAAATTAGTGTTTAATTAAATAGTCAATTGATATTTATAATTTTATATGATATTTTATTTTACACCGCAACACCAAACCACATGCACATTGAAAGGAAGAGAGAAAACAAAAACGAGTGTGACCGTATCTTATTTCAGTAATAATACATTTCCGTATTTTGGTCTAAGTTATTTTTGTATACTAGAATAGGGCTATTCCAACACTTCTGCTCAAGTTTTGAGTTGTCAAACTTATTTCAAGGCAAATCGTTTCTGTCATACATTGTTGCTGGACGCAGTACATTTAGTTGACTTTTTAAAATGTCTGAATTTAATACCCGTAACGGAGCTTCGATTAATTCCGGCAAAAGAAAGGCCAGTTCTGCAGCTGCAGGCGGTCAAAAGTCAAAAAAAACTAAATCCACTAACAATAACAAGAACGCCGCCAAGAAGAACAACAACAACACAGAGCCTCCGCAACGAACACTTGCGGTAGGCAATCGCTTGGTGGAGAAGATATTGAAAAAGCGCTATGTGGGCGGGCGGCCTCAGCTGCTATTGAAATGGCAGAACTTTCCCGAAACGGAGAATACCTGGGAGCCCTATGAGAATCTAAGCGGATACATGGGAATGTTGGCAGACTTTGACGCCAAAATGTTTGCTGAGAATAGGAAGAAGGATAAATCGAAACCAAATAAAGATAAGAAATCCATTGGCAATCAAGATAAGAAATCCATTGGCAAAGCTTCCTCGCGAGCTGTGAAAAAGAAGTTGAAGCGCACGTTGAGCAGTGATAGCAGCAGCAGCAGTGGCTCTAGCATCGTCAGTTCTAGCGATAATGACAGTAGCAGCATCAGCAGCAGCTCGGACAGCAGTAGCGATAGCTCTAGCGACAATGAAGACGCTGATGAGCAGTCCAAGCCGAAGCAGAGAAACTGTCGCCCATCAAGCAGCAACGCAATGGAAACGTTCCGCAATTGACCAAAGCTTTGAACGTTAGCAGCGATGACGATGATTCTGATGCATCTGCAGACAAGTCTTCAAAGAAGTCTTCGCCTTCATTGGCCATTTTTAATACTGACACATCGTACCACATTTGATAATTTGATCTTAATAATACCTTAGATCTTTTAACAGAATAAAACTAACTCTTAATGTTGTCTGCCACGCATTTTCCTGCTTGTGTACCAAATTTGATGACTTTAACCTCTATAATAACTGAGTTCTCAGCGTTCATACAGACAATGAGACGGTCTAAACCGACAGACGACCTAAATCAGCTCTTTATGGTATCTGCCACGCCTCCCTCTACATGTTACACACATTTGCACAATGTTAGTTTAGTTAGTTTACTTAAAATCTCAACTAAAAGTAGAACTACCCAAGGGAACCTAAGCAGGTTTCTGTGAGAGACTAAGGCGACCCTTTAAGGTCAAACAAGGACCTGCACTATTTGCCTTTTGCCTACACTGAGTTTCTCCTTATAATAAGCAGCAAAAGGATTAGGCTAACTAGTTCCCGCTTTTGGTAAATGTGAAAAATCTCAAGTGGCTCGTCGTCGTTTTTCACGGCTGCTGCCAATGATGATGCGACGACGGCAGCTTGGATGTATCTTGTATCTTGTATCTTATAACTTGCAACATTCAGCACGTTGCAGGTGGCAAAGGTGGTTGCAGATTAACGTTAATTATGCCATTAATTGGGCAATGGGAGGGGGAAAATAATATGGAAAACCTTTGCCTAAGTGGCAATAAACCAGAAAGAAAGAGAGAGAGAGAGACAGACAAGCAGGGAGAGTGAGAGATGAACAGAGTACAGTCAGTTTCGTCAACTCATCAAGTTGCTCAATCAAGTGCTTATTAGGATTTTGTATTTAACACTTCAGCGAGGCAGCACCTCACTACAAACTTCCTGTTGTAGAGGTACGACTCTAGCAGTTTATGAGTGTTGTTTGGAAGCGTTGTTTTGATTTTGTACATCAGACCGTCCAGCCAAACTCTGTCGAATGCCTGTGAAACATCTAGAAATATCGCAGAACAGTATTCCCGTTTTTCAAATGCGTTTCGTATTTCTGATGTTATGCGGTTAACTTGATCAATAGTTCCGTGTTTTTCACGAAAGCCAAATTGGTGTGCTGGTATAATAATATATATCCTTCTTGACTTTCTCCCTTCTCTATTGACGCAGAATTGCAATACGTTTATTCCTCATTTGCTTTCAATTGAATTGACTTCTTGTTGTAAATTAGTGTTTAATTAAATAGTCAATTGATATTTATACTTTTATATGATATTTTATTTTACACCGCAACACCAAACCACATGCACATTAGGCAGATCAAAAGGAAGAGAGAAAACAAAAACGAGTGTGACCGTATCTTATTTCAGTAATAATACATTTCAGTATTTTGGTCTAAGTTATTTTTGTAAACTAGAATAGGGCTATTCCAACACTTCTGCTCAAGTTTTGAGTTGTCAAACTTATTTCAAGGCAAATCGTTTCTGTCATACATTGTTGCTGGACGCAGTACATTTAGTTGACTTTTTAAAATGTCTGAATTTAATACCCGTAACGGAGCTTCGATTAATTCCGGCAAAAGAAAGGCCAGTTCTGCAGCTGCAGGCGGTCAAAAGTCAAAAAAACTAAATCCACTAATAATAACAAGAACGCCGCCAAGAACAACAACAACAACACAGAGCCTCCGCAACCAACACTTCCGGCAGGCATTCACTTGGTGGAGAAGATATTGAAAAAAGCGCTTTGTGGGCGGGCGGCCTCACGTGCTATTGAAATGGCAGAACTTTCCCGAAACGGAGAATACCTGGGAGCCCTATGAGAATCTAGGCGGATGCATGGGAATGTTGGCAGACTTTGATGCCAAAATGTTTGCTAAGGAATGCAAGAAGAGGAAGAAGGATAAATCGAAATCGAAAGCTTCCTCGCCAGCTGTGAAAAAGAACAAAAAGAAAAAGAAAAAAAAAAAAAAAAAATCAGCAGCAGCCATTAATTGGGCAATCGGAGGGGGAAAATAATTTGGAAAACCTTTGCCTAAGTGGCAATAAACCAGAAAGAAAGAGAGAGAGAGAGACAGACAAGCAGGGAGAGTGAGAGATGAACAGAATACAGTCAGTTTCGTCAACTCATCAAGTGCTTATTAGGATTTTGTATTTAACACTTCAGCGAGGTTGAAAGCAATAGAAGCCTACCTGAAGAAGGTACTATAAATTGTATATGATAAATGGAATGTAGATTTATTATTTCAACAACTGCAAATTATTTACAATTTAAACAAGAAATAAAAGCTTCAACTCTACCTAAATTATAGTCAGATATGGTTTTATAGTATGTTTATTAGCTGTAAAAAAGAACCTTCGTACCAAATTTTTATACCCTTCGACCATTGAAAATGGTCAAAAAGGGTATACTAACTTTGTGCAAATGTATGTAACAGGCAGAAGGAGGCGTGGGAGACCCCATAAAGTATATATATTCTTGCTCAGGATCACAAGCCGAGTCGATTGAGCCATGTCTGTCTGTCTGTCCGTCTGTCCGCTGTCTGTGTGAACGCACAGATCTCAGCTATTATAAAAGCTAGAGTTACCAAATTTGGCAGGAAGACTCCTCTGTACTATAAGCAGATCAAGTTTATTTCAAATGTTAGGTGCCACGTCTGCCACATTTTTGAAATCAATTTGTAAGCGCTGTATAAAAGATACAACTTTTTGACTTCAACATATACTAAGCTGAATGAATTATCTACGTATCCTCCAAATTGTAATCCGATCGGACAATAATCACAGAAGTTATTTAAGAAAGTATGAGCATAAAACCAAGTGCTTCTGTCAGCTAACAAGGGAGGCGGGTGAGCGCAGCGCGAGCGCCATCTGTCGGGATTAATTTCAAAGCATGTGCATATAAGTATATATGTGTACATACAGAGGAATATATGTAGTACATAGATAGGTCGAAGGGTATCCCACTGTCGCGTGCTGAGCGACTGTTGCTTTCTTACTGGTTTTTATTTTTTTTTTTTTCTTTAAACTTAATTTATTTATTTATTTCATTAGGGATCAGAATACAAATATTTATATAACCTAATGAGTATCTATGGTTGTTACTTCTCCAAGACTACTTATAAGTAGTTTCTGATATATTCCTAGAAGCAATTTGAGAGTCAATTTTGCTGTCTGTCTGTATAAACATCAGTATCTCAGCAAATACAAAGTCTATAGATACAAAATTTGCCATGAAAGTACCTCCTTTACCTATGTCGTACACAGTACAAGTTTACTTAAAATTTATGATAATTAAGCAATGTATTTGAGCCATAATTTCTTGCTTTATACACATCAACATACTGCATAAAGGATATGCTACTGTCGCGTGCCGAACATTTGCTACTTTATGAGGTCTTGCTTTATGTTTGTTGCAGTAGATTGTAGTTGATACCCTGTATTAATTTACTTATTTATTTATTTATAATATTAAGAAAATAAATAAACGATCCCTGAGTTTTGCCATTATACTCACTTGATGTGTTCTGAAACAGATTCTTTATTGTGTTAATCCGAAAGAATGGAATGTATTGTAATTCATATTTATATATATTACGTAGAGACAAACCTTAGATCGATCGATACAATACCTAGAGTAGCAAATTGCTCATGTCGCTGCAACCTAACCTCACCCCTTACTGCTGCATGAAACTGTGCATTATTATGACAGGCAAATGTGTAACACAATTAAGGCGTACCAAACTCACCGAAACCGAATGAGCCGCTTGTAACCCTCCGGCTGCACATCATCCTTGTGTGTGCAAGTGTGTGTGGTGTGGGAGTGTGTGTGTGTCGCAAATTGTATTTACGTCTCTGTGTGTGTGTGTGTGGGTGTTAGAGCGTGTGTGGGAGTGTTTCCATTTTGGGGCAATGCAATGGGTCAGCACACCCTGTTGAAACTGTCGCCTTGCCACGCCCTACTACGCTCCGGCCCGCCCCATTGTCTGAGACACACACGAAGACCGAAAATTGATCAATTTCTGCTTTTGCATTTACCGCAACAATCGGAAGAAGCGCATGATGTTGGGCAGCACGGTCGACCCCATTTGCATGCAGCTGACTTCGACTTTGAGGTTAGAAAGTAATGCCAGCAGCAGCAGTAGCAGCAGCAGCAACAGAAGCACGCAGCAACAGCTAGCAGCTGAAGCCGAAGCAGGCGAGCGCCATGTGCAGTCAACAACAATGCCAGTTTCTCACTCACACACACACACACCACACATACACACACATACACACAAAGAGAGCCCCTCGACACACACAGACGAACGCGCGCGCACTCACATACAGTGTCAGAATAGTTTTGGCGAAGCTTTGCCTCCGTCGTCGTCGTCGTCGCCGTCGGCAGCGCTGCTTTGCTGCTCAGCTGCCGTTGCCGCTGCCACTGCTGGCTGCTTAGTGAATGATAAGTTCAGTTGGCGTTTGGCTGGCGCCGTGAACGGTTAACGTGTCCGAGTCGTAAATCGAAAGAGACAGCAACAAAGAAAGAGAGCAAGAGAGAGAGCTAACTACGATCTAACTAGTCTCAGTACTTGTTGTTGTTCTTAGATTATTTGCTGCGCCATTTTTAAACGAGTCTCGTCGTGTTCTTTCTTGTTCACTTTTTTTTCTGGTGCTCTGGTTTTTTTTTTTTTGGCAAGAAAAGTATGCTACAAAATAGTTAACTCTGGTATGTATGTAAGCATGTGTGTGTGTGCTGAACATTTATGCTGAGTACCTGCGTGTGTGAGTGTGTCAGTTGTTGTTGTTTATGCTGCCTTAGTTGGTAGTTGGAGGAAGTAGATGAGGAGGGGAAGGAGGAGGAGGGGAAGGAGGCGGGGCAGTCGGAGTACTCGAATATGCCTGTCATTATGTAAGTGAAATCGCTCCGAGCACTGTTACTAGGCATTTATTGCGTTAGCGACATCAATAATGAATGAGCTTTATGTTACTTGTTGTTGTTGCTGTTGTTGCCGCCAAACATGCTCTCCCTCTCCCTCCCCTCCCCCCAATTTCGTATTTCTTTATACGCTCTAATTCCATTTTGATTAACGACAACTTGAGGTGCGACGCCACACAGAGTGAAATTGAAGCGAAAACGATATGCGGAACATGATTGACAGACAGACAGCAATCATATTTCGACTGTTTTATTTGGCATTTTCAATATGTTTTATGTATTTTCATATCATCAAGGGGTATCTAACTTGCTCTGAGAGTCCTTAAAAGGGCCGTGAGAGGGAGGCAGATACAAGGAGAAAGGGAGTGATGTCTTAGGCATGTAACAGGTGGAATGGCAGCGTCTACAGTCAGTGTATCTTTTCACGCCAAGATCTTAGCTATTAAAGAGCTAAACAGCTCAAATTTGTTGTGTGCATTGCTGTATACCCCTTAAAAATTGTGTTTGCTCGATATCTAAATATTTCTCTCATTAAAAAACAAAAAGAAACAACAAAAAATAGTGTCTTTGACGTTGTACCTGCTGCCCAGCACCAAAACGATTATTTAAATATTTATTGCATACCTTGCAGTGCCTTGGCAATCTTTACGCCTCTAAATTTAAAAGGAAGAGAGAAAACAAAAACGAGTGTGACCGTATCTTATTTCAGTAATAATACATTTCAGTATTTTGGTCTAAGTTATTTTTGTATACTAGAATAGGGCTATTCCAACACTTCTGCTCAAGTATTGAGTTGTCAAACTTATTTCAAGGCAAATCGTTTCTGTCATTCATTGTTGCTGGACGCAGTACATTTAGTTGACTTTTTTAAAATGTCTGAATTTAATACCCGTAACGGAGCTTCGATTAATTTCGGCAAAAGAAAGGCCAGTTCTGCAGCTGCAGGCGGTCAAAAGTCAAAAAGAACTAAATCCACTAACAATAACAAGAACGCCGCCAAGAACAACAACAACAACCCCCAACACAGGCATTCACTTGGGAGCAGATTTGAAAAAGCGCTATGTGGGCGCACCATTGAAATGGCAGAACTTTCCCGAAAGGGAGAATACCTGGGAGCCCTATGAGAATCTAGGCGGATGCATGGGAATGTTGGCAGACTTTGATGCCAAAATGTTTGCTAAGAAATGCAAGAAGAGGAAGAAGGATAAATCGAAATCGAAAGCTTCCTCGCCAGCTGTGAAAAAGAACAAAAAGAAAAAGAAAAAAAAAAAAAAAAATCAGCAGCAGCCATTAATTGGGCAATCGGAGGGGGAAAATAATTTGGAAAACCTTTGCCTAAGTGGCAATAAACCAGAAAAGAAAGAGAGAGAGAGAGACAGACAAGCAGGGGAGAGTGAGAGATGAACAGAATACAGTCAGTTTCGTCAACTCATCAAGTGCTTATTAGGATTTTGTATTTAACACTTCAGCGAGGTTGAAAGCAAGAGAAGCCTACCTGAAGAAGGTACTATAAATTGTATATGATAAATGGAATGTAGATTTATTATTTCAACAACTGCAAATTTACAATTTAATTTACAATTTAAACAAGGAAAAGGTAACTGGCCTTTCTTTTGCCGAAATTAATCCAAGCTCCGTTACGGGTATTAAATTCAGACATTTTAAAAAGTCAACTAAATGTACTGCAGCTGCAGGTGGTCAAAAGTCAAAAAGAACTAAATCCACTAACAATAACAAGAACGCCGCCAAGAACAACAACAACAACAAGAACAACAACTTCAGCGAGGTTGAAAGCAAGAGAAGCCTACCTGAAGAAGGTACTATAAATTGTATATGATAAATGGAATGTAGATTTATTATTTCAACAACTGCAAATTATTTACAATTTAAACAAGAAATAAAAGCTTCAACTCTACCTAAATTATAGTCAGATATGGTTTTATAGTGTGTTTATTAGCTGTAAAAAGAACCTTCGTACCAAATTTTTATACCCTTCGACCATTGAAAATGGTCAAAAAGGGTATACTAACTTTGTGCAAATGTATGTAACAGGCAGAAGGAGGCGTGGGAGACCCCATAAAGTATATATATTCTTGCTCAGGAGCCGAGTCGATTGAGCCATGTCTGTCTGTCTGTCGTCTGTCCGTCTGTCCGTCTGTCTGTGTGAACGCACAGATCTCAGCTATTATAAAAGCTAGAGTTACCAAATTTGGCAGGAAGACTCCTCTGTACTATAAGCAGATCAAGTTTATTTCAAATGTTAGGTGCCACGTCTGCCACATTTTTGAAATCAATTTGTAAGCGCTGTATAAAAGATACAACTTTTTGACTTCAACATATACTAAGCTGAATGAATTATCTACGTATCCTCCAAATTGTAATCCGATCGGACAATAATCACAGAAGTTATTTAAGAAAGTATGAGCATAAAACCAAGTGCTTCTGTCAGCTAACAAGGGAGGCGGGTGAGCGCGAAGCGCGAGCGCCATCTGTCCGGATTAATTTCAAAGCATGTGCATATAAGTATATATGTGTACATACAGAGGAATATATGTACAAAGATAGGTCGAAGGGTATCCCACCGTCGCGTGCTGCGCGACTGTTGCTTTTCTTACTGGTTTTTTTTTTTTTTTTGAATGGAGCTTTTATTTGTTGAATCTTTTCAGTACCGAAAACTAACAACAAGTTAACAAATCTTAAGTGTAAATACTAATTACCAGTACATTTCTTGAACTGTATTATAAAAGCTGCCCTAAATAAAATTACTGCTGGGTTGGCAAGTCGTTTGGACGTAGGCGTGATTGGCTGCCTAGCCTTGTTAGACTCCTCGCTAGCTGGTTAGGATGCGTTGATAGCTTGTTAAGGTACTTTTCCTTTTTTTCCGCAATTTCGTCTTTTACAGGTGGCACGTTTAGATCTTTGTGAATGTTGGCGTTTCGAACATACCACGGTGCCCCGGTGATAGTTCTCAATATCTTCGTCTGGGCTCTCTGAACGATATCGATGTTGCTGTTGCTGGCATTTCCCCATAGCTGGCAGCCGTAAGTCCAGATTGGTTTTAGCACTGAGTTGTAGAGCAGCACCTTGAAGTCCAAACTGAGTGGTGAGCGGGAGTTGATAAGCCAATGAAGGCTGTTGGCCTTCAGTTTTAAGTGAGTTCTCTTGGCTTCGATGTGTCGGCGCCAAGTTAGTCTTCTATCGAGGTGTACACCCAGATACGTCACTTCGTTTGCTGTTGGAAGTGCGACGTTGTTCAGCGTGAGCGGTGGACAATCTTGCCTGTTAAGGGTGAAAGTTACTTGCTTGCATTTTTGTTCGTTTACCTTTATACGCCAGTCGGATAACCACTTTTCCACGTCGACCAGGTAGATGGCTAGCTGAGATGATGCTTTGATTGGGCATCTGGAGCGGCTGAGAATAGCTGTGTCATCCGCAAATGTTAAAACTGTCATGTTGCTGCTTGTAGGGATGTCTGCTGTGAATAGGACGTATAGTGTTGGGCCTAGTACGCTGCCTTGTGGGACACCGGCTTCAATACTGTGTTCGTCGGATATCGCAGTGTTGCACCTCACTACAAACTTCCTGTTGTAGAGGTACGACTCTAGCAGTTTATGAGTGTTGTTTGGAAGCGTTGTTTTGATTTTGTACATCAGACCGTCCAGCCAAACTCTGTCGAATGCCTGCGAAACATCTAGAAATATCGCAGAACAGTATTCCCGTTTTTCAAATGCGTTTCGTATTTCTGATGTTATGCGGTTAACTTGCTCAATAGTTCCGTGTTTTTCACGAAAGCCAAATTGGTGTGCTGGTATAATAATATATATCCTTCTTGACTTTCTCCCTTCTCTATTGACGCAGAATTGCAATACGTTTATTCCTCATTTGCTTTCAATTGAATTGACTTCTTGTTGTAAATTAGTGTTTAATTAAATAGTCAATTGATATTTATACTTTTATATGATATTTTATTTTACACCGCAACACCAAACCACATGCACATTAGGCAGATCAAAAGGAAGAGAGACAACAAAAACGAGTGTGACCGTATCTTATTTCAGTAATAATACATTTCAGTATTTTGGTCTAAGTTATTTTTGTATACTAGAATAGGGCTATTCCAACTAGAGGTGGGCGCGGGCCGTGCTTTTTTTCGTGGCCCGCGGGCTTTTGCCAAAAAAACGTGCTCGTGCCTAAAAATAGAGTTTCGTTCGTGTGCGGTGGCGGGCCCCCGCAAAAAAAAAAAGCCCGGAGGCCCGCAAAAGCCCGAAGGCCCGCAAAAGTCCGGAGGCCCGCAAAATCGAACCGCATAATCGGTAGGACTCAAGATAAAAAATTTTCCAAAAAACCAAAGTTACAATTAAATTCTTTTGATATTGAAATCGAAAAATATTTAAATGTTAGAATTTTGGAAATGTAGTGACCTCAAATTAATGAAAAGACTTGCCCGTTACATTTTAGCCATTCCGGCAAGCTCAGCTACGAGCGAAAGATTATTTTCTACCTCTGGAATAATATTAAATGAACGTCGTACACGTTTAAAAAGTTCAAACTTAGAAAAAATTTTATTTTTAAATAAGAACTTGCCATAAGTTATGTTTAAAAACCTGTATATTATAACACTGTTATTATTAATAAGTATTGGACTTAACTAAATTTCTTTGTATATTACATACTATAAATTAAAAAAAAAATTGCATGGGTTTTTTTGTTGAAATTTTCGTGTTTGGCTTGGGCCGGGCCGTGCTTTTTCAAAAAAAAGTGCGGGCCTCGTGCTTTTTTTTGAGACTAGGTTTCGTGCTCGTGCCGGGCCGGGCCTCAAAAAAGTAGGCCCGCGCCCACCTCTAATTCCAACACTTCTGCTCAAGTTTTGAGTTGTCAAACTTATTTCAAGGCAAATCGTTTCTGTCATTCATTGTTGCTGGACGCAGTACATTTAGTTGACTTTTTAAAATGTCTGAATTTAATACCCGTAACGGAGCTTCGATTAATTTCGGCAAAAGAAAGGCCAGTTATCAGAAAGGTAACTGCCTTTTTTTTGCCGAAATTAATCGAAGCTCCGTTACGGGTATTAAATTCAGACATTTTAAAAAGTCAGCTGCAGGTGGTCAAAAGTCAAAAAAGAACTAAATCCACTAACAATAACAAGAACGCCGCCAAGAACAACAACAACAACACAGAGCCTCCGCAACCAACACTTCCGGCAGGCATTCACTTGGTGGAGAAGATATTGAAAAAGCGCTATGTGGGCGGGCGGCCTCACGTGCTATTGAAATGGCAGAACTTTCCCGAAACGGAGAATACCTGGGAGCCCTATGAGAATCTAGGCGGATGCATGGGAATGTTGGCAGACTTTGATGCGAAAATGTTTGCTAAGAAATGCAAGAAGAGGAAGAAGGATAAATCGAAACCAAATCAAGATGAGAAATCCATTGGCAAAGCTTCCTCGCCAGCTGTGAAAAAGAACTTGAAGCGCACGTTGAACAGTGATAGCAGCAGCAGCAGTGGCTCTAGCATCGGCAGTTCTAGCGAGAGTGGCAGTAGCAGCATCAGCAGCAGCCATTAATTGGGCAATGGGAGGGGGAAAATAATATGGAAAATAATATGGAAAAAAAAAAAAAAAATAATAAAAACAAAAAGAAACAACAAAAAATAGTGTCTTTGACGGTGTACCTGCTGCCCAGCACCAAAACGATTATTTAAATATTTATTGCATATTTTAAGATATTATTTGGATGATATCGTATATTGTGCTCACCAAAATTAAGCATTGTAGCATTTAAGTCAAGCATGTTATTTGATTCCTATCAATTTAAGGCAGCTTTAGAGGGCGTGACTAAGTTCTGAAATCAACTTAAGCTGCGCGCAGTATTAACACATACATATTATCACCAAATTAGCTAGGCCTACCTCTTATATTCTCTGGGTTTTATATATTCACACGGACTTTAACGACGTGACTGTTGATGCTGATAATTAATATACACATGTACTTTGTGCGATGCCTCCCTCTGCCTGTTTCATGCACTCTCAGTTGGTACAAAGTTATAATGCTCTTCTACCCTATTTAAGATAATTACAGCACACAGCAATAAATCTCAACAGTTCTCAAATGACAAAGAGAGTAGCTCAGTGTTGTACGTGAAATTCAACTCTTTAAATACTGTTTTTTTAGAGCTGAAAGAGAGTTTTTAATTGCAACTTAATTAAAAGTTGCCAAACGTTTGTCAAATAGCAATTTCAATGACAGCAAAAAGGTTGTGCAGTTAAGTTAAAAATGCATTGATTTATTCAACAGATTGATGTATCTGTTGGCACAAAGTGCTGCTCACTTAACTGCAAATGCTAAATTATTGGTCAATTTGAAGTTGTAATTCTTGTGTTGGTAATGGGAAAAAGGGAGAACTTTAAAGCGATGAAGAAACTACGAAATGACATCAGAGAATGTTCGAATTTAGAGCTTGGATGTTGTCATGGCTAGCGCTTTCTCTACTTTCGCTAAATTCACTGGGATGTGTTTTATTTTTCGTAGCCTCGGGGCCATGCCTCCAGCTCCCTCTTGCCCCTCGCTTCCCCCTCTCTCCCCTCTCTGTGCCATTCTATTAGCAAATGAGGCGCAAACAAGCAAATGCAGTGAATAACCCTAATGTACACTCAAGTATATCAGTTTCCCTCTATGTGTGCCTGTGTGTGTGTCTATCTGTGTATGTGTGTGTGTGTGTGTGTGCCATTACTTAACACCTAGAAACTGGCATTCGTCTGCACGCTATTGCACTATTACACAGCAATAACTGTCGGTCTGAACTACCCCCAAAAGACGTTGGCCGGGTCAACGTGAAAGGGAGCCAAGTACACTGCGAGAAAAGCCACAAGTACTTGTTGGAGAGAAGAGAGAGAGAGAGTCTCAATTGATAGTTAGTTCTGCCTTCACTGACTTGCAGCGTCACTTACTCACTTGATCTGAACCTGCTCTTGTATTTCTCGCTGTGTAGACGCGTCTCCTCGCCTCGATGCGGGTCACAGTTTGAGAATAAGTCATGGGGCATGCCGCGCTCGCAACGTTTGCTCGTTTGTTATTGCATGCTAATTTCTTTCTCTATTCACCCACTCTATCTGCCTCTCTCTCTCTCACACTCTACATCTTTCTCTTTCTGTTGCTGTCCCTGTGACCGCCTGAAAGTATGCAGTAAAAAATGTAATCGCATTTAACGTTACAATCAAACAAGGCAAACGACGAAGAAGAAACGCAGCCAGACGGAGAAAGCGCAGCAACAGAGGCAGACGCAGGGGCAGAAGCAGTGAAGACCAACTACACAGTCAGCTCAGTCAGCTACAGTTAGCATCGTTGGCTCTCCATGTGCCACTTGCCACCAGACAAAGAGCAACAGCGACAGCAGCAGAAGCAGAAGCGGAGGCGACTCCTGAGCACCTGCCCGCAAGTTGGCCTAAATTGCAAGACAGAACGACACACCGACAGCGTACAATACATAATGAAAACATTCTCACACACACACATACTCCCACACACACACATACACTGACGTCCTCAGACACACACACACACTCACACAGAGAGAGCGCTCTGATTTAGTGGGCTGCAAGCAGTGCCGCTTATCAAAACTGGCGATCAAAGGCAACTTGCAAAGGCAACGTCAACCATTTTTTCTGTGTCTCTGCTTTCCATTCTCTGCTCTGTCTGCCTTTCTTTCTTACACCCGTCTCTCTCTCTACCTCACACCTCACACCTTCATTGCCCACTCTGACTTGTAACATGGCGTGCAGGGCGCCTCGTGGTTTTGACAATGGCGAAAAGTGAACAGGGAACGTTGCTCTTGATACCTTATATCATTTGAAAGGAAAACGTCGGATATGAAAGATAAGCCAGAAGTGTGCGCATACCCTGTACGTGTGCTATGCGGGGTATGCTCAAGTGCTGCACTTTAAATGTCTTCTACTTTCAAGTTTTTTTCTTTTATTTATTGTATATTTCTTCTTCTAACTAGTCATTTAGTACTTCTACTACTTTTGCTACTTGTACTACTTCTTCTATTTTTACTACGTCTACTACTTTAACTTCTTCCGCTTCTTCTAACGGCTACTACTTTGTCTTCTTTTGCTTCATCTACTATTTTTAATACTTCGAGCTCATATACTACTTTATGTAGTAGAAGTAGTTGACACTTCTGCTATGGTACTTCAACCCCTTCAACTACTTATACTCCGTCTACGTCTTCTAGTACTTTTACTTCTACTTCTATTTTTACTACTACTACTTTTTCTATTGTACTTTTTCTAATTCGTGTACATCTTTTACTACTAGTACTACTATTCCTATTACTGCTAATGCTACTACTACTACTACCACTACTACAACTACTTCTACTACTACTACTACCACTACTACTGCTTCTACTTCTACTACCACTACTACTAATTCTACTACTACTACCACTACTACTACTTCTACTTTTTACTACTACCATTACTACTACTACTACTACTACTACTACTGCTAGTACTTTTACTACTACTACTACTACTACTACTACTACTACTGCTACTACTACAACTACTACTTCATCTACTCCGTCTGCTACTCCTTGTACTTCGTCTAGTACTTCTTATTCTCCGTCGTCTACTTCTTTTACTTTCACTTCTACTTTTACTTTACTTTTACTCCTTCTACTCTTATAACAACTACTACTATTACTGCTACTACTACTTATACTATTATTACTATCCTTCTTGTAATTGTTATGCATCTTTTAATACAACTGGATTTTCTTCTATAACTTTAACTTCAACTTCTTCTGCTACTTCAACTTCTTCTACTACTTCTACTTCTTCTACCACTTCTACTTCTTCTACCACTTCTACTTCTTCTACCACTTCCGTTTCTTCTAGCACTTCTTCTACTCTTTCTTATTAGCCTGCACATTGCACAGCCCAAACACGTATCCTTGGGCCTAACCTCAATTGGGTTTAGTGAAAATTCATTAGTCCAATTTGTTTTAGTGCATTTCTTTTTGCATATGCGCTTCCGCTTCCGTTTCCGCCCTGCCATTTAACTTATTCATTTGACAGAAAGAAGGTCACCGACAACCTTCGCCATCGCCAACGTCTTCGCCTTCGCCTTGGACTTTCGCCGGTTCTGCCTACTGACCCAAGTAGATGTGTGCCTCCCCCCCTTGCCGCCTTCCTCTGCCTCCTCCTGCCTCCTTCTGCCTCGAGCTGCTATTAATATTTTGCCGTTTCTTTACCCTTGTTTTGTTTTGTTTTTTCATACAGGAGAGGAGAGAGGGGGGGGGGCACAAGGAGTGAGGTTATGGAGGCCGTTAAAAGGCCGCAAGTTTTGTGGGTGCCATTTTGGCGGCGGCGGGAGCTCAGCGGGCCGCTTGGCCCGGCACAATTTATGAGGTCAATGAAATTGTTGCTGCGCCGCGACTGCTAAGGCAATTGGGCACAGCGACGACGTCGCACAATACCATATACCTCCCTCTCCCTTCTGTGCTCCCTTCCTCCCCCCTCCCCCTGCCCGGCAACGTCTCTGCGCGGCTTGCCAATGTCATTGGGGCCAATGTTGCTAAAGGTCCTTTTTTATTTTCGGATAGTTTTAGCGCACTAGAAAGTTATGTTAGAAGCGTCAACAAGGGAGGGTGCTGCGGTGGGGGCGGGGGGTGGGTGGCAACACAGTGGGTGGGGCCTGAGGCTTCTTTAAGCTGTTAGCTGCTGCCCCTTGTTCCCCTTGTTCCCCCTCTCCCCCTCTCCCTCTTCAGTTGTTAGCGTGTTATCGATTTTCGATAAGGGGTGGACTCAGGATAGTGCCAAAGGAAGGGGGGAGCAAGGGGCGTGGGGTGGGAGGCTGCGCATGTTGGCATTATTTAAATGCCGCTAAGAGGTTTAGAGCAACTGTCAGCGCTTAAAGAAACTTAGCCGGAGCTAAGCAGGAGTCGCAGCATGAGGCACAAGGCACGAGACATGAGACACGAAGTGAAGCGAAACGAAGCGAAGAAAAGGAAAAGCTTTGCCTACTTTTGAGGGATACGCGGGTATTCGCTGAGCTGATCGGGGTAGCAGATGATGTTGGCTTAGCTCATAAGCTGCTTACAGCTGGCATGACTTGCTGACTGAGTGTATTCATATGTTGTTCACTCGGTGAGTGAGTGTATTCGCAATATTAATGGGCGTATTTATGCAAAATAACAAACGAATATTAATGGCCTCCATTTGCGCTATCTGCTTGCCGGTACTCATGAGTGTATTCATTATATTAATGAGTACTCATTTCACTATTTGCTGACCTTGATTAGAATTACTTTGTGTCTAACTTGATATTTAATATTTCATAATAATTCATAATTATTCATTTGCTATGTGAATACACTCATGAGTTAGAGACCTCTGGCCTTATTCATTTAGTTATATTTCGTAATAATCGTGAACAGTTATTCGAACAAAGTTATGCCGCACACTCAAAGTTAACACGCACATCGAGTGCACACTCACACGCCTACCCATTCACACCCATTCACACTCACACTCACTCATCTGTTGGAGTTAGCCAAGTGATGTGGGTAAATTGGAGTTTTATATAATCATACATGCTTTCATGAGTGCATCCATGAGTGTATTCATGAGTGTATTCATTTGCACTTTTAGTTTTTTATGCATGTACGTAAAAAACGCGGCAACTCTCCATAAATTGAAACCCTTACTCAATGCCACTCGCGGGCACCCACACCCATTCACCAGCACTCCCACTCACAGGTAGAAATCTCTGTATGTGTGTGTGTGTTTGCTGTGTGTGTGTTTATGAGGCAGCAGCGCAGCTGACAAGTTTATCAGTAAACTACATCAACATTGGCGCGCCACGGTTTATGCTGAGTTTGTGTCTCCTATCTGTGTGTGTGTAAGTGTGAGTATTAGTGTGAGTGTGGCTGTGGCTGTAACTGTAGGTACGAGTGTTGGTGTAAGTGTGGTGCTCTTCAGTTGTTGTTCGCATAAACTGTTGTGGCGTAGCTCGCGCTTCGACTGAGTTGCCAAACCAATGTCAAACACCTCTATAAATACACTCACCTGTACACACACACACAGGCACAGACACAGACACAGACACACACACCTGCACAGGCACATTTGTTTGCCATTGCCATATACCATAAGTAGATATGTATACGATAGATCAAGGTTAGGCCTACAGTGTTAGTTAGTTTGCTCGTTTAATATTGGAAATCAAAGCTGGCTAACCAAATGCCAATCAATGTGGGGCGTGACTATATCGTTTACTGCATATAATGCCGTTATTTACGACAGACCAAACAAATTTGCCACCTTAGGAAGGTGTTTATAAGGGTATATTAGTTTTGAGCATGAGTTTGCAACGCACTTTAGGAGAGATCTCCGACCCCTTTAAGTGTATATATTCTGAATCAGTATCGTCAAGGGAGTCGATTTAGGTATGTCCATCTGTCTGTCTATCCGTCTGTCTGTCCATCCATCTGCTACAATGCTATACAATATATACAATATGCATAGACAATTTCATTAAAATCGGTTCACTATAACATTTAGCTGCCATAGCAACAATCGGCCGAAATGAAGGTGTTTGTGTCTTCATACATCTTCTTTTCTTTAAAAATCTTTCATCTTTTCTTTAAAAATAAATTAGCTTGACAGTGCCAATTAAAGTAAAAAAATATACACAATAGCATTCAATTCTGCACTATTATATATAACTAGCATTGCAACGATCGGAGAATATAAGAACCTGCAAGGTAGCCTTTCTTCCTCGTTGCATTTACTTGACTTTACCTGCACATACATATTATTTATAATCATTTGCTTATATTATATACATTAACATTTATTTATGTACATATTTATATTAATGTATATTTATTTATATATAATTCATATGTATTTATAGATTTATACTAATTTATATTCAACTATTTTTTGTTATATTCATTTACATATGATTAATTATATTTATTTTATTCCCAAATAAGTATGTATATATGTATGCATGTATGTATGTATGCATGTATGTATGTATGTATGTATGCATGTATGTATGTATGCATGTATGTATGTATGTATACATGCATCTGCGTACTCAATATGCTTTCCATCTTCAATGTGAATAATTACCCGGTGCAGTCACGCTGAAGTTGCCCCAAAAAGTAGGCAATCAATTCGATACAAGCGAGCCGCCATTTTCCTGCTGCTCCTGCTGCTTGCTCCCTTGCTGCCGCCTGCCTCTCAGCTCGCTATAAATCCCCCCACGGCAAAAGCTTTTACTCATATTGCAGCAACAGTAACTACAACAACAACTGCAACAATAACAACTGCAACAACAACTGCAACAGCAACAACTGCAACAGAAGCCAACTGCAAAATAAAATTTCGTAAAAAGTTTTCACTGCGTTATTTGCAGTCAACTGCAATAATATTATGTGCCACTGGGGGTGTGTGCGTCTGTGTGTGTGTGTGCGAGTATATGTATGTATGTCTGCATGTGTGTGCTTGTTTATTAACCGACGCCCTCTATTCCAAGCATGTTTTTCGTTTACCAAAATGTCAACTGGATGTGATTCCAATTTCCAGTCGCGCTTTTTCTGTTCAGCTTTAGTTTCCGATACCCTGTAGTTGAGTAAAGTGCTGCAAGCGGGTATGCTGAAGTAGAGTTGGCAAAGAAGAAATTAGAAACTGAACGTAAAGGGTGTTTGCCATTTGTATACATACTATAACAAATTGAACTCACACCATATTCCGCATTACCTTAGTCGATGAAGTCATTTTGCTGTTCGCAGCATGCTGCGTAATGTCTCCATAGAACCTAAGGTGTTTACTTAGTTCAAGTCATTCAACAAGAATTTACTGACAGTTTTCCTTTCAATTATCTGTGTGTGTATGTCTGTGTGTGTGTATGTTAGCGATTGCCTGAATTCGTCATAATTTTAATGAAGCAAGTTTTGGCAGTGTCATTTGCACTGAATGTCTGTCAGTAAGTTCAGTAGGGTAGGGAGGGGGGGCGATGGAAATGAATTCAGGAACAGAGACGTCGACATCGACCTCGACGTTGACGTTGACATCGATGTTGGCGTTGATGAGATGTACTCCCCACAATGCCAAGTTATGTGCTACAAGGCTATGAAATATATTCAAACTAGCTGAAATTGTGCAAAACTAAAACTAGTTGAATCACTCAAGAATTAAGAACATCTACATTTTGAATATCGATTGAGTTGTGTTAAAGTTACGTTGGTTTAAAGAACATGTTCTACCAAAATTTTGATGAGCTTATGTACAAAACATAAACACACACTCTCAACAACAGAGAAAACTCTTGTTGCACAACTGAATTTAAACTTCGGACTCAATGAAAGTGAAAGTTTAAGATTTAAGATTGTGCAGTTGAATGTAGTTGCAGTTTCCTTAAGGGCAGACCTGAGATGTAATGAAATGTATTCTTTTTCATTTATTCAACGTGGCATGAGTAATTCATTAAAGAATTCTTGTGGGAAGTTCCAGTGTGTGTTGCTTTCTAAGTCTTTTTGTTGTTCTTACCGTTTTGTCAATGCATTTAGATGAATTCCAAGTCGTTCAACGTATTTCAAAGCATGCGAATTTAGGTCGTCACCAATTTTGGGAATCTTCCGCTAGCTTCTCATATCTTTATGCCAGCAGGCATCGCTTCCTGCAAAGTATCTTGGCCCAAGTAACTCTGTTTTTATGCAAGTAAGTCATAAGGATACAAGGCAAGCTTTCATATTGTAATTGAGTGCAACAACAACTTAAAACAATTTCTTTAAATACAGTTCAAGTTTCCTTTACTCACTCGAAACATTCTTAAATTGTGGTGGAAATCAAAGCAAACATTTATGGCAAGTCATGCTGTTTGAAAATCGATTGAATTTGAACAATGAACTGATAGTTGAAGCAACTACCTGCCTGACATATGCTATAGTATGCCTGGTATCTGTCTACAGTAATCGCCAGTCATTCAACGTGGGAAACTATTGATTTCAGTTTGAGTAAGCCATATTAAACCACTAGACTATCTATAGATCTATAGTTAATTTGGTGGAAGAGGTCAACAGACTGCCCCCCATGCCCCAGGGTGCAGCTAATTGATACGTACACAAAGGGTGTCACTTATGCCATATTATAAATACATCACATACATAATGCATATGGTGTTACATGCAGATTATGCTTGCCTTCGATAAGAATTTCAATTAGAAATTCCAAATTAATTTGCTGCTGACGATGGCGGTTAAAATTCAATTTTCAGTGTGCTTTGTGCAAATATTGATTCATTGCATGTTGTTGTTATTACTGTTGTTGTTGTTGCTGTTACAATTGGCTGTAGCTGTGCTGTTGCTGTTGCTGTAACTGGAGTTATTATATCATTATTATAAGGCAGTTCAACGAACTGCATGCACGATATGTCTGGGCCCCCTTCGCTGTCTACGGTTATTACGCCAATAATTTGTTGCCATTGCAAACATACAAGTAGTAAATTTATTTTGAGCCAAGCCCCCCCTTAAGTACCCCCCCCCCCCTTCTTTCTCTCTCTGTGCTGTTCATTTGTTGTACGTTGGCCTTTTCAATCGTATTCCCTGCTGATTGATGGTGGCAAAAGAGAGAAAAGCAAAACCAATGCAAGTTTGCTATTGTTGTTGTGAGTTATTGTTGCCAGCGGCAATTATGAAAAAGGCAAGAAAAGGAAGCGTGCCAATAGCCATCTAATATGCCCCTCAACCCCCTTAACCAACATTCCCTTACCCCCTTCGTTTCTCGTCTCGTCTTCTTTCAGCTAAAGGCGACGCCTGCAGGACGACGACATCATTGTAGATGCTCACATGTAACTGAGCCTGTGTGAGTGTGCCACTGTGAGCGTGTGTGTGTGTGTGTGTGTGTGTGTGTGCGAGACTTAGTTGTGCAGCCTGAGCAGCAGGATGGATGCTCGGCGACAGAAGCGACTTGGCCCAGCGCCAATTGCATCGTTCGAAAAGTCATTTGAGGACAATACCACGACGACGACGCCAGCAGCAGCAACAACTGGCGCACCAGCAACGCCAGCTGCAGCGCAACAGCAGCCAGCAGAGCAGCCAGCAGAGCAGCAGCAGCAACGTGTAACGGTAAGTGCTATGTGTGCATGTGTATGCGTTGTCTATATATTATTTACGAATCGGGGCTTAAATTCATTAGGCCAAACATAAAATCAACAAGAAGAGCAAAAGAAGGGACAGCGGAAAGTGGGGAGCTAGCGAGAAGGGAAGTGAAGTGTAAGGGGTGTGCTTGGTGTGCTGCCGTTTGCCAAAAACATGCAAATGGCCACTTATGGTAAATGGCAGGCGAACAAAACGCTCTTGGCTAATAAACAAAACGAAACTTAGGCCAGGCGAGGCCAGCAAAAGAAACACAACAAAGGCTCTCGAACTATGGTATACAGCGGCGGAGGAAAGGTGAAAAGGGGGAAGTGGGGGGGAGAGTAATAAGTTTGTTTTGCCATTCACAGTTTGACATTCATCTAACTGCGAAAATATTTTGACACGCATGAAATCAAATGTGAAGTGGAAAGTGCTTCAAATAATGTCATTCCACAATGGCCCAAGATTGAGAGCAGCAATTGAAAACCTATGTACGCCTCTGTGTCGCTGTGTATGTTTGTGTGTGTGTATGTGTGTGTGTGTCTGTGTGTGTGTCTGTGTGTGTGTCAGTGTGAATGTGCTGGGGGTGGACGACAGCTAAGCGGGGGTGAATAAATATAGCCGAAAAAATGAAACATGCAAAAGCATCGGCAGCTTGGGGAAGCGAAGAGCAGAGTGCGAGCGAGAGAGAGAGGAAGCGAGGGAGCAAACCGGCACGAGAGCAATGGCAAGTTAAGCTTGGCCACAGTGCGCGACAGTTGATTAGAAGCAGCTGGTAGAGCTCAGCACACAAATGAGTTTTAATTGCAAACAATTTTAAATGAAAACAAATAATACTAATTAATAAAAGAAGAGTTCGATTTTTGTATATTTCATTTTAAGTATTAATATTTTTTATTTATGTACTTAATGTCGAACAAATATAGTTATATATGAATAAATTATACCAAATATAAATAATATTACTTGGTAAATTAACTTAAATAAAGCTAGATTTCAGAGAAAAGAAGCTGAGTTTGTGGCACTAATTCTATTTGAATTATTGTCTTATAAGGCATCGCAAAAAAAGAATAAGCTAGAAATCTGAGCAGGCATATGAAATGTATGCTCTTAAAAATGTATTTAGATATTTTGTTTTAATTTTATATAACATATAATAAGCAATAAATAAAATAACTTTAAACATTGGAATATTGCCCGTTTCTAAAAAAAAGCGCAGCGCTGTGTGCGGAAGCTTTGCCAGCTGAGCAAAGCTTTTAGTTAAACGTTTTGCTGAGGAGCTTTGCCAGCTTTCTTAAATTGCCTCCGCCCTCCGTTGCTGCTGACGCTGCTGCGGCTGTCGTCGCTGCTGACGCTGCTGCTATATTGCTGCTGCCTCCGTCTCGCAGAAGTCACAATCAGCATAGCATACTTTTCGGCTGCGGGTCAGTACGACGCTGGCGCTGCGTGCGTGCAGTCTAACGGTATTGAACGGAGCGACATAATCAAAATACCGAGAGGGAGAGACTGAGAGAAAGAGAAAGATAGAGAGAGGACAATCTGCGAGACTGCGAGAGAGAGAGCGCGCTGCGTAACGAACAAGCGAACGTACATCGAGGCACAGGCAGAAGCGAAACAGAAAGAACAAAAAAAAATAAAAAAAAAAAGAAAAAAGAAGTAGCAAGAAGCAGAGTAGAAATTGTTGTAGTTTGACTTTACGCTTCCCTTCGCGCCGCGCCGCACAGTGTGTCGTTGTCATTCACGTTTTGTGTGTGTGTTTTTTTTCCCTCCCCTCCGTCGTCTGCTGTCGGCTCACATTGTTGTTGTTGCTCGTTATTGTTGTTGTTGTTACTGCTGTTGGTGCCTGTTATTTTTTTTGATTTTTGTTGGCTTGTGAAAAGTTAAAGGAAGCTGAAAATTAATGAAAAATTAATAAGGAGAAAGATCCGGCAGCGTGAAAAAGAAAAAAGGAAAGGAAAAGAAAAACTCACAGAAGATAAAAACAGAGCGAGACTGAGAACGACTGAGAGCAAAGTCAGGCAAGTTTTGGCACACGGTGAGTAGTGCTGAGTATGCTCGAGTGTGTGAGTGTGTGTGTGTGTGTTAACAATAAACAGAAACAGCAGCAGCACGCTGCCAGGCAAAGGCCTGAAGGGAGCGTGGCGGCGTCGGCGGCCCTCGAACTCTCAGCACGCTGTGCATATACACACAGAGAGACATGTGCGTGTGTCTCTCTGTCTGTGTGTGTGTGTATGTGTTAGGGGATTTTATTAAAATTATGTGTATAATTATAATTAATTTCACAAGATTTAGCTTAACTGGCCCCACGGCTAGGCACAGAACCTGCCTGCCTACAGGGGAAGTGGTGGCACTTAAAGCGCAGCACCTGAAAGTATGCAGCACATTTTTCGGCTGTCCCCATTTGTGCTCTACTACCCTCAGGCTACCCCTCCTGTGCTGCTGCTACTGCTGCTGCTTTGCTTTGCCTACGATTTTCTGTACACCAACAAAAATAATACAGCCAGGGAGGTGAACCACAACAATGCGACGCTAGAGGGAGACAGAGAGGAGAGAGAGCGTGCGACGCGTTTTCTAGCCGGTTTCTTGTTTATTCAAATTAATTACGATTTTTATGTATGCGCTAAGTATGTGGTTTCCAATTAAGACGAGGCAGAGACGCACACAGCGAGAAGAATGGAAGCGGGGGTAGGGGGATAAAAGAAGCGAAAGCGCGTGAGTTGAAGGCAAGCACGTGAAAAGCGTTGCATACTTTTTCAGCGCCAGCTTTAACATAATTTCATTCGCAGTCGTCGCTGCGTGCGTGTGTGCTTGTGTTTGTGTGTGTTTGTGAGTTCGGCATTTCCAAGGACAATAAGCGCGTGCTTTTTGCATTTTTGCATTTGCGAGTTGCCTCTGCCTCCCCCTGCCTTCCGCTTGCCAACTGCTACCCCGTGTCTCTCTCCATGTGTCAATCAGCGCGACAGACGCATACTGTGCGTGCGTGTGTGTGCTGTGTGTGCTGTGTGTGTGTGCGAGGTCTTCTCCTTGAGCGCATTTGATGCGATTGCATGATAGAATGTGTGTCCTGCCAGAGGCGCAGGGAAGCAAGGAAGCAAAGGAGACGGCGCCAGAGCCAGCCCGGGTTGTTGCTCCACTGAACTATGCGTGGGGGTGCAAGGGGGTGGGAGTGCACAGGGAGAGGTTAAGAGGAGCCGTTCCACGGTCTGGTTTCAGCTGCGCTTGTCTTAACTTTGAATTGGATAATTGCATTGACATTGCTGGCTTGCAGCTTGGAGACAAGCTAAAGCCGGCTAACAGTTAGTTGCACAGTGTGCACAGTAATCACTGCATAGGGCGAACAAATTGACTGAGCAAATGAGAAAGAGAAATCGGGAGGGAGAGAAAGGGAGAGAAAGATAAACAAGGAAGCTTCATTACACAAGTCAGTCTCTATAATCAACTGCAGCTTTGTATCATGTGCAGTCACTCACGCTCTGTTGGGTCCGCTTTAGTTGAGCTCCACTGTAGCCGAAGGTCGACGGCAAGTGAAGACACTCGAGCCTTAAGTGGGTGTTAACATGCTTGGCAAAACAAACGCGAAAAACATGCAATTAATTGAGGTTAATTTTCGCCAACGCGAAACTGGCACACTGCGACCTGATACGATACGATACGATACGATAAATGGTGCTTTGCGAAAGCGAGGACCAATTAAAGCAAGTGCGAGTAGCGAAATTGATTGAGGGTAGGGTATGATAGACAGTAGTTTAGTACAGTCGTACACTACAGTATTATAGTACAGTTGTACACTACAGTAGTACAGATTAATAAATGTTTCTTACAGTTAAGAAAAATATAAGTAAATTAATAGAGATCATGATAGGATACGATATAGAAGAGAACAATTACAACCAAAATACTACATGAAATAAGGCCGATGAATTAATATACTTAGTTAAGAAACAAAATGATTTAAAGAACATCAGGTTTACTATAGAGTATAATGTATATATATAACCTATAATGTGTGATAGACAGTTGTAATAATAAAAACAAAAACAAAATAGAACAAGAGCAACACTCGCCCAGATTAATTAAGTTGCCGTATAAAGTAAATAAACTGTACGATACATTATCTATCCTTTAATAGATTAAAATAAGTTGTTTATATTTAATGCATATATAAAAAATGTGCTTAATAAAACAAACTCTTTGTCGCCACTAGAATTCGCTACTTATTATGTATAACTATATATATATATCAGTGCCTGCTATATAAAATAGAAGGGCTCAATAACTTCTTCCTCTTGTTATGGTTATACTTTTTTATAATAACTTCTGTGTTTATTGTTTGATTGTATTGATATTTGGTGGAGGTGTAGATATTTCCTTCAGCTCTGTAAATCGTATTTCTATATAATTTATTAGCTTGGTTATACATTTTTGTAGGAGGGGAGAGTGACATTCAGAACTTGAAGTACACTTTCTCTGCGCAAAGTTTACAGCAACTTTTATGCCCAATTTGGCGTCTCTAGCTCTTTTAATAGCTGAGATCTTGAAGTTCAAACAGACGGACAGACAGACAGACAAACAGACAGACAGTCAAACAGACAGACAGACAGACTGACAGACATGGCTCAAGCGACTCAACTGATGAATGCGCAAGAATATATATACTTTATGGAGTATCCTACGCCTCTTTCTGCCTGTTACATACATTTGCACAAAGTTAATATACTCTTTTTTTCACCGAAGGTCGAAGTGTATACAAAAATAAGTAATGTGAATGATAGTGACTGACCATAAACAACAAAGTCAAAATGAATGAATCCTATTTTTTGTATAGCTCTTCCTCCTCCCCCGCAACTTGTAGCAGATACTTAGCTGCACGTATTCAAAGACCCGCTAAAGAGCGCAGCGCAACAAAGCAGTCCAATTAGAAGAGCTTGTTAAAGGGGCATAATCTGATCAAATTGATGCACTTCCCATAAAGAGTTCAACTTGTTGTCAACAACAACAACAACTACAACAGCAGCAGGAAGAGAAAGAACAACAACATTGAACAAGTATTTCAATCAGTCTCGCGATTCGCAGAATTTCGCACAATCCTTTCAAGTGAGAGCGCAAACAACAGCAAATTCAATTGCACTTCCCTAGAATTTTCCATCGAATGTTTTTCGCATTCTATTTTTTTTTTATTTGCATAATTATCAATTTCCCGGAAAAGCTGCTGCTGTTTTAATGCTGATGCAGGAGCACTCAGAGAATCTGTTCAGGGTCTTGAACAAAGACAATTTCGTTATCCTTGCGGCTCGGGAACGATGCCACATGCTGTTCTGCGTCATGATGGGGTCATGTCTATGGGTGTGCGTGTGTGTATCTGTATCTTATTTGTGTAACTTGCTCTGTAGCTGTGCATCTCTGCCTCTCTGTATATTTGGGGCGAACAAATTGTTGAACTGGAATCGGTTAGCCTGCAGCATTAATAGAGCTTTCAATTATCCGATTGCATACATTTTGTGTAGTTGCGGAAGGAGGAGGAGGAGGAGGAGGGTACGGGGTAGCGTCACAGTTTGTCCGGTTGTCCCTGGCAACCTGAGAGGTGTGTGTGGAAATCATGTGAGGGACACAATAAGAAAAATTGGCAACGAAAGCGAAACAGGATTTTAATTAAAATCACATGCTATGATGAAAACCATAAAGGAAATAAAGTTAAATTGCGAGTAGAGCAGAAGGAGGAGTTGTGGGAGTGGGGGGAGGAGGAGGTGCAGGAGGCGGAGCGGAATTGGCAACCCCGCGGGGAACACTGCGATAGCTGCCATTGCTGTGCCACTGTCCCACTGTGCTGCTGTGCCATGTTTGCGTATGTAGGCCTGCGTTTGTGTGTCTGTGTGTGTGTGCCTGTGTGTGTGTGTGTGTGTGTGTATGTGTGTGTGTGTTGCTATGCGTCGCATATTGTTGGCATAACTGTGCCAAAGCATTTGATTTCAATTTTTTGCGCAATGTATGCCAAATGCGTCCGTCCCTCTGTGTATGTGTGTGTGTGTGTGTGTGTGTGGCCATCAAGGCTGCAGGACAGTTGCTAACGGTATTTGTTAACTTTGTTTTGCTGCTGTACAGTTTTTCTTTTTTTTGAAAATTAGTCAAACCCAAATCAAATAATGAAACCTTTTCGGGGCCGCAACTGACAGCAGTCTGAGTGGAAATTGAAGTTGCTCGACATTAAATCCGATTTGCAGGCAAAATTCGATAGAAACAGCAAACCTATGCTGCATACAAGTATAAACGAAATGCAAAAGATCTAACAAGTATTGTTATAAAGAGAAGCTTATTTTATCTAACTGAAATGGAAGGAGAACGAGACTAAAGTGAATTCTTGTTGAAATCTTTATGAAGCAGATAACTTTTAGCTTTCCGAATATGGCAAAGAAAACTGAATACATACATATATACCTATAATATATAATAACTATATATAATTAATGTATGTATAATGATTAATTATTATATTATTTTAATTGAAATTAAAGTTTAAGCCGAAAAATCGAATCAAGGCAAAATCAATCTTGCAAAAGAAGACGGAAAGCTTTTCACGCTATGAAGAAAAGGTCATGAAAAAAGTCTGCAGTGATTAGGAACCTTTGGTAACCTATGCTAATAATATGCAATATATTTTGAAAAGGCAACACAGACTTTTCCTATTAAAAAAGTATAAAATAATATTGTCGGATTGCAGTTTATCAACAGTATATTTTTAGGAGGAAGGCTTCATTGAACAAAAACTAAAATAGTTAAGTTCCGCAATCCTTAACACAATTTGTAGTATATATTTTATAGTAAATACATTCATATTTAAAATAAATTAAAAGTTAGACATGCTCTTGAGTATATCGAATAATCGAACGATTGTTTCTATGGCAACTCCAGTTCGATTTATTCATGGTCCATCGAAGCTTAAACACAAACTGATCCACGTCTCATCTCTCTCTCTCATCTCTTAGATAATGGAGCAATCGCTGCGCAAACAGACAACGACAACGCGCAGTTCCAGCAATGCCAGCGGCAGCGAAGCGCCAAGCTTATCGGGTGCAGCAGGATCAGCATTAGCATCTGCCGCCTCTGGCAGCACCAGTGGCGGCGGCATTGGCGGCGGCGGTGGCGGCAGTGGCAACAGCTCCGGCTCCGCCTCGGCGTCCTCCTCCTCCTCATCCACTGTATCGTCAGCCACCTGCTCCGCGAACACCAGCGTCGTTGCCAAGCAACGTCCGCCGCCGCTAAAGACCGCAACGACGACGGTCACCACGACCCTGGTCAGCAGCAATGAGGGTGGACAACCATTGCCCCCATCGGCGGTACAAGCTGCAGGCGGTGCCAATTATCGTGGCACTGCCACATTGACCACACCCTCAACGCCGCGCATCGAATTGAGCCGCGCCTCGAGCTCTTCCCACCATGAGGAGGATAGTCGCGAGAGCAGCCCGGAGAATGTCTTCGAACAGGTAAGAAGAAGTAGCAGAGGATGACAAGTAGAAGAAGCAGCAGCAACTGTAGAAAGACCAAACACACGGGGTTGGTGTCGTTCTTTTGGGGCGTTAGGGCTCATGGCCTTGCTAGGCTTGTAGTGTGGTTAGTTGCTTGGCTTTTAGAGCGAACCACCAAAAAAAACAACAACAACAACACTAACAAAACAATATAACACCAGCTGCAACAGCAACAATAACAAGAACAACTCTAACATGAGATAACAAGGCTGCAAACCGATTGGCAACTCGAAGATAAAAGAGAATATATTCAAGACAAGCTCGAAAGCTACAGTCCAGTGTGTTAGACTGTTATATAGCCGCTACCCACTTGGCCAATGCTAAGTTAATTTTGTGTTGCATACATTTTGGGGAGGCGATTTCAGTACTTCCTTAAAAATGTTTCTTTAAATAACTTCTTTGTCAATTATTCAATTGCAACCAAACTTTTAGAAATCATTGAAGGAATGTAACTTGTTGTGCTTATCAAAACTGCACTCTCTACCATTTAAATTAAACTTATAATTAGGTTTTTATCGATTTACGAGGGTAGAAGAGGCTATGGCACAATTCTAAAATAGACTTTATCTGCGCACAATAGAAAGACATAGTGTCAGCTAATTTGAGGGACCTTGTGCTTATAGCCTCAGAGTTATAGGTGCTCATACGAACAGACTTGGCTATATAGACTGGCCTGTTGATGCTTCTCAAGAATATATATACTTTGTAGGTTAGAAGGCAAATCCTTCTGCCTGTTACATATATTTTCGATTGCCACAAACATTTAATACCTTTCTAACCTTTGGGTAGCGCTTTTAATAATATGTATATCTATATGTACTTATGTATATATATGTATATACATACATATACTATACAATATATATGTATATGTTATATATAATACAAATCAGCATAAGGCATAAAGCTCAAGCTTATTAAGCTAAACCAGTTGGTAACCAAGTCCAATCGTATTGTTTTCCTTGACGGTTTGCAGTCTTGTTCCGAACACCGCACAATGTCTCTGTCTCTGTCGCAGTCGCAGTCGCAGTTAACGTCGCAGTTGACGTCGCCGTCGCCGTAATCATTTTGTGCTAATTATTTGTACATTGTTCTTCTTCTTTTCTTTGCGAATTTACTTTCTGCCATCGCTCTCTCTCTCTTCCCCACTCACTTTCTCTGTTTCTCTCTCTCTCTCTCGCTCTCTCACCCTCTATCTTTCGCTTGTCTCGATATGTGCACACCAAACCAAACTCAACTCAATACAAACGCACACCCCACCACTTATACACGCACATACTCCTACACACACACACACACACACGCACACACACACCCTGTTTGGGCACCGCTGCCCCACCGCAATGCACCACAATTGGCTGTTGATTTCTTGATTTCATGATTTTCTCCTCTTGGTTTCGTTTGTTCTTCGTCTGCATGCTTGAAACACTACTCCCCCCCTCACCCCTACCCCCCCTCCAACAACAATCTCCAACTTAACCAAAAATTTGCTATGAAATTCTATATATGTGTGTGCTATGTGTGTGTTGTGTGTACTGTGTGTGTGTGTGTGTTTGTACTTTGTGTGTGTACTTGTACTCTGTGTTTGTGTGTGTGTGTGTGTGTGTCTTGGGCGGTTACCGTGTTGAAACTAATGCTATGAAGGTCGGCACTGGCACCCTACAGGAAACCATCGGACTCGGTTTTCGCGAGGAAGGGGCCCTTGAGCTGCGCAGCTCTACCGAAGAGCTTTACTTCATGGATCCCGAGCAGAAGAAAGAGGAGCAAGAGCGCCTCCAACAACAGCAGCAGCAACAACAGCAACAACAACAACAACAGCAGCAGCAGGTGAGTGAGGTAAGACAAGAAACCTTCTCTCTCAGCAACCTTAGACCTAACCCTACCTTAAGAGTTTATGATTGCACCAGTTTAACATGCCATAATCCAGTTTTATATATGAAATCCTTCCAAAGTCCCAAGGAAACCAAACACTAAAGCTACAGTCGAGCGCACCCTACAATATATTATCCTTTGGTCAGTTTTGAAAGACCTTCTTCAAGCAAACTATAGACTAGAGTATTGATCTATATATAAGTATGTCAGAAAGTTATGAATATAGAGCTTTACTTAATAATAGCAAATTAATAATTTACGTAGGCGGTAGGCGTGGCAGCCAACATTTTGCATTAACTTTATCGCTATAAAATATACAGGAACCTTCATTCTTACTTTGATGTCTCTAGCTTTAATAATAGCAGAGATATGTGTGTTCAAACAGACAGATATCCGGAAAACAAGACGGACATGTCTCAAATGACTCGGCTAGTAATTCTTAGCAAGAATATATAATATATATATTGTGTGGACTACCAGGTCTCCAACTGGCTCTTATATACATTTCCCCAAAGTTAGTATACCCTCTTTTGAGCATTTTTATACCCTTCGACCATTGAAAATTGTCAAAAAGGGTATACTAACTTTGTGCAAATGTATGTAACAGGCAGAAGGAGGCGTGGGAGACCCCATAAAGTATATATATTCTTGCTCAGGATCACAAGCCGAGTCGATTGAGCCATGTCTGTCTGTCTGTCTGTCTGTCCGTCTGTCCGTCTGTCTGTGTGAACGCACAGATCTCAGCTATTATAAAAGCTAGAGTTACCAAATTTGGCAGGAAGACTCCTGTGTACTATAAGCAGATCAGGGTGTATTTCAAATGTTAGGTGCCACGCCCACCGCCCCCACAAATCAATAATTTAATTTTTGAAATCAATTTGTAAGCGCTGTATAAAAGATACAACTTTCTGACTTCAACATATACTAAGCTGAATGAATTATCTACGTATCCTCCAAATTGTAATCCGATCGGACAATAATCACAGAAGTTATTTAAGAAAGTATGAGCATAAAACCAAGTGCTTCTGTCAGCTAACAAGGGAGGCGGGTGAGCGCGAAGCGCGAGCGCCATCTGTCGGGATTAATTTCAAAGCATGTGCATATAAGTATATATGTGTACATACAGAGGAATATATGTACAAAGATAGGTCGAAGGGTATCCCACCGTCGCGTGCTGCGCGACTGTTGCTTTTCTTACTGGTTTTTTTTTTTTTTTTTTTTGAATGGAGCTCTTATTTGTTGAATCTTTTCAGTACCGAAAACTAACAACAAGTTAACAAATCTTAAGTGTAAATACTAATTACCAGGACATTTCTTGAACTGTATTATAAAAGCGGCCCTAAATAAAATTACTGCTGGGTTGGCAAGTCGTTTCGACGTAGGCGTGATCGGCTGCTTAGCCTTGTTAGACTCCTCGCAAGCTGGTTAGGATGCGTTGATAGCTTGTTAAGGTACTTTTCCTTTTTTTCCGCAATTTCGTCTTTTACAGGTGGCACGTTTAGATCTTTGTGAATGTTGGCGTTTCGAACATACCACGGTGCCCCGGTGATAGTTCTCAATATCTTCGTCTGGGCTCTCTGAACGATATCGATGTTGCTGTTGCTGGCATTTCCCCATAGCTGGCAGCCGTAAGTCCAGATTGGTTTTAGCACTGAGTTGTAGAGCAGCACCTTGAAGTCCAAACTGAGTGGTGAGCGGGAGTTGATAAGCCAATGAAGGCTGTTGGCCTTCAGTTTTAAGTGAGTTCTCTTGGCTTCGATGTGTCGGCGCCAAGTTAGTCTTCTATCGAGGTGTACACCCAGATACGTCACTTCGTTTGCTGTTGGAAGTGCGACGTTGTTCAGCGTAAGCGGTGGACATTCTTGCCTGTTAAGGGTGAAAGTTACTTGCTTGCATTTTTGTCAGTATTGCAATACGTTTATTCCTCATTTGCTTTCAATTGAATTGACTTCTTGTTGTAAATTAGTGTTTAATTAAATAGTCAATTGATATTTATACTTTTATATGATATTTTATTTTACACCGCAACACCAAACCACATGCACATTAGGCAGATCAAAAGGAAGAGAGAAAACAAAAACGAGTGTGACCGTATCTTATTTCAGTAATAATACATTTCAGTATTTTGGTCTAAGTTATTTTTGTATACTAGAATAGGGCTATTCCAACACTTCTGCTCAAGTTTTGAGTTTTCAAACTTATTTCAAGGCAAATCGTTTCTGTCATTCATTGTTGCTGGACGCAGTACATTTAGTTGACTTTTTAAAATGTCTGAATTTAATACCCGTAACGGAGCTTCGATTAATTTCGGCAAAAGAAAGGCCAGTTATGCAGCTGCAGGTGGTCAAAAGTCAAAAAGAACTAAATCCACTAACAATAACAAGAACGCCGCCAAGAACAACAACAACAACACAGAGCCTCCGCAACCAACACTTCCGGCAGGCATTCACTTGGTGGAGAAGATATTGAAAAAGCGCTATGTGGGCGGGCGGCCTCACGTGCTATTGAAATGGCAGAACTTTCCCGAAACGGAGAATACCTGGGAGCCCTATGAGAATCTAGGCGGATGCATGGGAATGTTGGCAGACTTTGATGCCAAAATGTTTGCTAAGAAATGCAAGAAGAGGAAGAAGGATAAATCGAAATCGAAAGCTTCCTCGCCAGCTGTGAAAAAGAACAAAAAGAAAAAGAAAAAAAAAAAAAAAAATCAGCAGCAGCCATTAATTGGGCAATCGGAGGGGGAAAATAATTTGGAAAACCTTTGCCTAAGTGGCAATAAACCAGAAAGAAAGAGAGAGAGAGAGACAGACAAGCAGGGAGAGTGAGAGATGAACAGAATACAGTCAGTTTCGTCAACTCATCAAGTGCTTATTAGGATTTTGTATTTAACACTTCAGCGAGGTTGAAAGCAAGAGAAACCTACCTGAAGAAGGTACTATAAATTGTATATGATAAATGGAATGTAGATTTATTATTTCAACAACTGCAAATTATTTACAATTTAAGCAAGAAATGAAAGCTTCAACTCTACCTAAATTATAGTCAGATATGGTTTTATAGTATGTTTATTAGCTGTAAAAAAGAACCTTCGTACCAAATTTTTATACCCTTCGACCATTGAAAATGGTCAAAAAGGGTTTACTAACTTTGTGCAAATGTATGTAACAGGCAGAAGGAGGCGTGGGAGACCCCATAAAGTATATATATTCTTGCTCAGGATCACAAGCCGAGTCGATTGAGCCATGTCTGTCTGTCTGTCCGTCTGTCCGTCTGTCTGTGTGAACGCACAGATCTCAGCTATTATAAAAGCTAGAGTTACCAAATTTGGCAGGAAGACTCCTGTGTACTATAAGCAGATCAAGTTTATTTCAAATGTTAGGTGCCACGCCCACCGCCCCCACAAATCAATAATTTAATTTTTGAAATCAATTTGTAAGCGCTGTATAAAAAATACAACTTTCTGACTTCAACATATACTAAGCTGAATGAATTATCTACGTATCCTCCAAATTGTAATCCGATCGGACAATAATCACAGAAGTTATTTAAGAAAGTATGAGCATAAAACCAAGTGCTTCTGTCAGCTAACAAGGGAGGCGGGTGAGCGCGAAGCGCGAGCGCCATCTGTCGGGATTAATTTCAAAGCATGTGCATATAAGTATATATGTGTACATACAGAGGAATATATGTACAAAGATAGGTCGAAGGGTATCCCACCGTCGCGTGCTGCGCGACTGTTGCTTTTCTTACTGTTTTTTTTTTTTTTTTTTTTTGAATGGAGCTCTTATTTGTTGAATCTTTTCAGTACCGAAAACTAACAACAAGTTAACAAATCTTAAGTGTAAATACTAATTACCAGGACATTTCTTGAACTGTATTATAAAAGCCGCCCTAAATAAAATTACTGCTGGGTTGGCAAGTCGTTTCGACGTAGGCGTGATCGGCTGCTTAGCCTTGTTAGACTCCTCGCGAGCTGGTTAGGATGCGTTGATAGTTTGTTAAGGTACTTTTCCTTTTTTTCCGCAATTTCGTCTTTTACAGGTGGCACGTTTAGATCTTTGTGAATGTTGGCGTTTCGAACATACCACGGTGCCCCGGTGATAGTTCTCAATATCTTCGTCTGGGCTCTCTGAACGATATCGATGTTGCTGTTGCTGGCATTTCCCCATAGCTGGCAGCCGTAAGTCCAGATTGGTTTTAGCACTGAGTTGCAGAGCAGCACCTTGAAGTCCAAACTGAGTGGTGAGCGGGAGTTGATAAGCCAATGAAGGCTGTTGGCCTTCAGTTTTAAGTGAGTTCTCTTGGCTTCGATGTGTCGGCGCCAAGTTAGTCTTCTATCGAGGTGTACACCCAGATACGTCACTTCGTTTGCTGTTGGAAGTGCGACGTTGTTCAGCGTAAGCGGTGGACATTCTTGCCTGTTAAGGGTGAAAGTTACTTGCTTGCATTTTTTGTCAGTATTGCAATACGTTTATTCCTCATTTGCTTTCAATTGAATTGACTTCTTGTTGTAAATTAGTGTTTAATTAAATAGTCAATTGATATTTATACTTTTATATGATATTTTATTTTACACCGCAACACCAAACCACATGCACATTAGGCAGATCAAAAGGAAGAGAGAAAACAAAAACGAGTGTGACCGTATCTTATTTCAGTAATAATACATTTCAGTATTTTGGTCTAAGTTATTTTTGTATACTAGAATAGGGCTATTCCAACACTTCTGCTCAAGTTTTGAGTTTTCAAACTTATTTCAAGGCAAATCGTTTCTGTCATTCATTGTTGCTGGACGCAGTACATTTAGTTGACTTTTTAAAATGTCTGAATTTAATACCCGTAACGGAGCTTCGATTAATTTCGGCAAAAGAAAGGCCAGTTATGCAGCTGCAGGTGGTCAAAAGTCAAAAAAGAACTAAATCCACTAACAATAACAAGAACGCCGCCAAGAACAACAACAACAACACAGAGCCTCCGCAACCAACACTTCCGGCAGGCATTCACTTGGTGGAGAAGATATTGAAAAAGCGCTATGTGGGCGGGCGGCCTCACGTGCTATTGAAATGGCAGAACTTTCCCGAAACGGAGAATACCTGGGAGCCCTATGAGAATCTAGGCGGATGCATGGGAATGTTGGCAGACTTTGATGCCAAAATGTTTGCTAAGAAATGCAAGAAGAGGAAGAAGGATAAATCGAAATCGAAAGCTTCCTCGCCAGCTGTGAAAAAGAACAAAAAGAAAAAGAAAAAAGAAAAAAAAAAATCAGCAGCAGCCATTAATTGGGCAATCGGAGGGGGAAAATAATTTGGAAAACCTTTGCCTAAGTGGCAATAAACCAGAAAGAAAGAGAGAGAGAGAGACAGACAAGCAGGGAGAGTGAGAGATGAACAGAATACAGTCAGTTTCGTCAACTCATCAAGTGCTTATTAGGATTTTGTATTTAACACTTCAGCGAGGTTGAAAGCAAGAGAAACCTACCTGAAGAAGGTACTATAAATTGTATATGATAAATGGAATGTAGATTTATTATTTCAACAACTGCAAATTATTTACAATTTAAGCAAGAAATGAAAGCTTCAACTCTACCTAAATTATAGTCAGATATGGTTTTATAGTATGTTTATTAGCTGTAAAAAAGAACCTTCGTACCAAATTTTTATACCCTTCGACCATTGAAAATGGTCAAAAAGGGTTTACTAACTTTGTGCAAATGTATGTAACAGGCAGAAGGAGGCGTGGGAGACCCCATAAAGTATATATATTCTTGCTCAGGATCACAAGCCGAGTCGATTGAGCCATGTCTGTCTGTCTGTCTGTCCCTCGTCCGTCTGTCTGTGTGAACGCACAGATCTCAGCTATTATAAAAGCTAGAGTTACCAAATTTGGCAGGAAGACTCCTGTGTACTATAAGCAGATCAAGTTTATTTCAAATGTTAGGTGCCACGCCCACCGCCCCCACAAATCAATAATTTAATTTTTGAAATCAATTTGTAAGCGCTGTATAAAAGATACAACTTTCTGACTTCAACATATACTAAGCTGAATGAATTATCTACGTATCCTCCAAATTGTAATCCGATCGGACAATAATCACAGAAGTTATTTAAGAAAGTATGAGCATAAAACCAAGTGCTTCTGTCAGCTAACAAGGGAGGCGGGTGAGCGCGAAGCGCGAGCGCCATCTGTCGGGATTAATTTCAAAGCATGTGCATATAAGTATATATGTGTACATACAGAGGAATATATGTACAAAGATAGGTCGAAGGGTATCCCACCGTCGCGTGCTGCGCGACTGTTGCTTTTCTTACTGGTCAAAGTTCGAAGGGTATAATTAAGCCCTCTAGCTTACTTCTCACAAGATTCATTCGCATAGTTTGTGCACACAGTTAGTATTGATAAGGTCAGCACCAAGCTGTCTGATTTGCCTTTATTCGATTGCAATATATCTGAAAGTTGTTCACATTGAAGTATAGCATAAGGGGAGTTTGTTGTCGAGGTGAAAATCTCTTTGTGGATCGAGAACTGGAACAAAGCTATCCCCGCAGGCGACTCTCTATCATTAATCATCTGTCACGGCCAACAGCTTTGCGCAATTGCAATTGCATTTCAAGATAAATATATTTCAAAGGGTTTATTCTCAGTTTTCCTTTGTTCACGCCACCTCCCTCTCTTCCAACTGCTGTTACCGCTTTGAAGTTCACAATCTAATCAAGTTGCAGCTGGTTTATTTGATGAATTAGCTTGCTTCAAACAAACTTTAAGTCTTGGACTACTCCTGGCATTGCCTTCACTCTTGTTGTGGAAACGAGAAACATGAGTAAAGCATAGAAAATAGAAAAAAGGTTAAGCCTTTAGTGGTGCAACGACTTTCAGGAACAACTTAAAGCCAACTTTTTAACGTTTTTAAAGAGTTATTCTTATTGAATTCTCTTGAAATACAAAACTCGCAGACATTAAATTTATAAAAAGAAACATTCATTTCAGTTGCAAAAAATGATATTTCCAAGGTATATTTCAAACACAACTTTATTAAGTTTCCACTGAAAATCTTCATATGGAACTCAGTTCTTTGAGGGTTCTCCCTAGTAAGCATAGCTAACTGCAGCAGGCAATTGCAGTTGATGTGAACTGCATATTGTAAGTTTGTAAAGCACCCTACTTGACAGTGAGTTGACTAAAGATATGCAAATTATGACAGAGCGGAAATTGGTAAAAAATTGAAAGACTCATGGCCTCGTCTGCTCGTCATCGTTACCTGGCATTGATGGGCCAAGGAAATGCAAGTAAAAACCGCAGCAACAAACTTGCGTAAATAATTTAAATTTTGCGACTTGATGGCGGATGAAAAAGTAAAAAAAGAGAAAAAATAAGAAGAAAAAAAAACAGCAGCAAAGGCAAAACGGAAGTCGCGAACTTGCCAAAGAGTCGCAGTGGGAAAAGAAGAAGGAAGTGCGGGGAAACAGGTGATGGCTGACGATTGGGCATGCCAGTGGTTTACCTGGCAGGGGCAACTAGCGACTGACACAAGTGCAATCTAAATAAATAGCAGCAACAGAGGCAAAAGCAACAGCAGCAACAGTAGCAACAGCAACACAACCGAAGGGCAAACTTTAAAATGTCAGCTGACAAGTGCGACGACAACGGCAAGCGGCTGTAGCACTTGTAGCACAGAGACTGACTGAAACATACCCTGTATGCAGTACAGCAATTGACAACATACAACGACAACAAGCAACTTTATGCTATGCTGATTTTACTTAACAAATTGCTGTGGCAAGCCCTGAGATGCCCTGGGAGCCCTGAAAAGGAAAACATATTTTCCCCCATACAGGGCAGACAAACAACCTAAGGGTAGCGTTGTGAAGAGGGGGAAGGCAAAGGAGAGGGAAGAAGCCCCAGTTTCTTCATCTTGTTTTCCAGTCAACTTCCATTTTAAGTACTCATGCCATAAAAGTTTTCCTTGGCCAGGTGGCAACGTCCAATCGACGCTATTAATTAAAACGGCAATAATAAGGTGGCAACACCTCCTCTTTGTCTTCGTCACCTTCCGTCCTGCTATCGTACAAATAATCAAAACAAAATGTTTACCAACTGCCAAACAGGCAACAGTTGCAGAAAACTTATTAACGATGCCTGCTAACAGAAGTTACCTGCAGTTACCTTACCTAGGAACTTTTCAATTCGCCACTCTGACAGTACCCAACGGTAAGCGAGAACTTTAACAACAAACTGAATGAGTGCGAGAGAGATAGCATCAACTAGTTGACTTAATCACCAACTGTGCGCAAAGTTAGTTAGCGCAAATATCAAATTGAAAGCGAACCTCGAAACTCGACATTGCCAACTTGTAGTGTATAATATTTACAGTTATGATATAATAAATGTATGAAGATACTGGGGAAGGTAGTTATGATATAATAAATGTATGAAGGTACTGGGGAAGGTAGCTTAAAGTCTATTGGGGGAGAGAGAAGTGCAGCTACAGCTGATAGAAATGAAATTGAATGCGACTAGGGGGAGACGACTTCGGAAATACAATATTTAATAGAGCTAATCAGCGGACTCAGCACCTTAAGGACTCAATAGCAGAGTTTTCTTAGAAAGATTAACTTGATGGGGACTAAACTGATAAGCCTAGGGGGAGTCCACTGAATGATTAGCTATTATTGAGTAACCAGCTCTAAAGAGCTAATCATTCAGTCTACTCGCCATTAATTAGCCTAAAGCAAAAGTTCAAAGTAGAGAAGGTCCTTGGGCGCCCCATTCAATACAGAACTGTTAAGCAGCTTAGCTGAACTTAGAGGAATTCTTATTAGCAAGCTGAGCAACCAAATGAATCAGTTTTTAAGGCTAATACTTCGCGACCTTCATTTATTTACACTTTGATTAGTCAGTGCATCGGTCGTTGGGCGCCCATTTACTTCAGGAATTTTAAGTAGCTTAGCTACTTAAGAGAAAGACTTGTTAGCTAGCTACGCAACCAATTCACAGAGTTCATGAGGATAATTCAATTGTGAGTAGCGACAACCCTGCAGTTTCGCGTCCCACACTTTCGTTGCATAGTGCAGCCCACGTTGGGCGCCCCATTCTGTCAAGCAGCTTAGCTGAGCTACAGAAAATTCTAATTAGTACCTAAGCTAATCATTCAATTGTAGAAGTTCATAAGGATTCAATGTCTTATCGTTCTAACTATCAGTCGCGACAACCCTATAATTTTGTGAGTGTTATTTATCAACACCTTTGTTAGTCAGTTAATTAATAATTCAGTTCTTTTGTGGGTTTTCCTTAAGTGCATGCGACACTCGACGATTCGAGTCGAGCCCGTCGTAGTCACATTCGCAGTTGCTAATTAATTTATTCTGTGGCTTCCATTCGGTTTCCTCAGCTGCTTTTCGTGTGCGCATTTGCCATGTATCGATGTGTTTGCAGACCGCAGTTGCCACCAACTACCCTTCCCCCCCGACTCTCTCCCTATCCTAACAGCACCTCTTCTCCCTGGCAATTGTAGTAATAATTTAAGTTCGCTTTCATGTTTTTTGCCAACTTATCTCTCTCTCGTTTTGCTCTGAATCTCTCCCTCTCTCTCTCGTCGCACTCACTGTTTGCTTTCTATACTCTCTCTCTATCTCTATCTATCACACTTTCCCCGTTGCCTCTGGGCACTGTTTCACTCATGTCGCATAGCCGCAGGAAGGCACAGGGGCGGAGGGGCGTGGTGTAGCCTGTATGACTGCAATTGACATGTGATTGAACGAACACCCGAGAATGTCACGATGGTTTGTTTTCGGATCCATTTTTGGAGCAGTTCGTGGGCACAAGGGGTGCAAGAGAGAGGGAGAGATGGCGGGGGAGGGGAGGTAACCGAGTGGCCGCGCAAGGGAAATGCCAGCAGCAAGGACACCAATCGACATCATGTCCCCTTGAGCACTCTGAGTGACAATCGACAATTTTTCAAGTGCTTCCTCGTCACGATTTGCAGCAAACGCAAAGCAGCAAAATCATTTCGCAACGATTTGGAAATGACTGAAGCGAGTACTAAGCAGCACAGAGATGAATTAGAAACCACAAATATGTGTGTAAAGTGCACAACAAAGTGAAGAATTTGTGAAGCAAAAGCAAATTAGGCAATAACGGTAACGAAATCGAAATGGAATGGAAAACGACATAAGCAGAGCAAAGGAAATTTGAAATTGGAACGCGAATACTTGACGAAACAATGTAGAAGGCGACACTTCGGAACCAGCACTTCAATCTAAAGTGTATTTGGAACTGGAATCGGAATTAAAAGCTCGAAAGTTACAAATACAATGAGAAGAGTAAACCAGAATTAAAAATGAATACGATATTTCATTAACTGCCAATGAGGTGAAGTTCTGGCACGAGATAAAACTCTTCATTTTGAAGCCTGAATCGGAACTAAAAGCTTATAAATTAAAAATACAATGAGAAGAGCAATGAGAACACTCTTTTTTCGGAACCAGAAATGAAACTGAATTAAATAATTTCGTAAATTTCAACGAGGTAAAGTTCTGGCACGAAAAAAATACTGTTAATTTGGGAAGCAGAATCGGAACTATTGTAAAAGTTTGGAAATTAAAAATTATAATGAGAAGAGCAAACCTAAGTCTTTTTTTCTTAGCCAGAATTGAAACTGAACTCGATAATTGCATTACTTTTTAGGCAATGTAGGAGGCGAAGTTCTGTAAATCGCAAATAACAAAAGTCTTTCATTCGGAACCGGAATACAGAATTAAGAGCAAACAAAACTCTTCTTTTCGAACCAGAATTAAAACATAAATTCAATTGTCAATTATTATTATGTAATAACTCTTCCATAATTCTACAACTATTTGGCAATGAACTATAAGAGACGAAACAAAACGAAGCTCTTCATTTCGGAACCGGAATTGGAACTAATCGTGTTGCTTCTTTATTAAAAGCAATCAAAAAAAAAATGTTTCGGTGTTAGCCGAAAAAAAGCTTTACTTGCGTATAAACAAATCTCTCATTCTCTCTCTCTCTCTCTCTCTCTTTCTCTCCCCCCCTCTCTCTCTCTCTCTCTCCTCCTCCCTCTCCTCACAGACAAAGCGCTCCTCGCCGCACATGTTCAAGTTCGACGACCACCAGAGCTACTTGCAACAGCATCAGCGCAAAGACTCGGCCAGCTCCGAGGTGGCCGCCCTGCTCTGCATCTCGGGCCGCACCAGTCGCATCTCCAGCGTTGGCAGCCAGGGATCGGCGGTAAGTCGCCTCTCTGCTGTATCATGCGTCTCACGTTCCCCCTCGCCACATCGCATGCTGCTGGAGACATCGTTCTGTGGCCCCAAACCCGTTGAGGCTGGTGCCGATGGCGTCATAAGTGGCGCAGCCAGCAATGCCTCCACAGCGCCCAGTTCGGCACAGAGTCTGGGAGAGGCAACGCTAGCCGTGGAACAGTTGCTGCTGGCACGCACACGACACGATCCCACCCAGGTGGTGCTGGCCGAGGGCATACAGATGAAGTCGGTCAAGTGCAGTTCCCTGGGCAATGGCAGCGGCGAGCGGAACAAAGCCAAAGCGGAGCTAAAACCCTCGGGCTCGGGCATGGGTGCACAGCGACGCAGCACCAAGAGCCCCGGGCAGATGGTCATTGGGAAGACGCCCAGTGGCACCGAATACATACGCATCAATTTGCGTCCCGATCACATGTACAGCGACAGGGGCATTGCAGCCAACGAACGCGTCGTCGAGGCGCCCAATCAACTGACGCCGGTCTACTCCAAGTCACAGTCGAAGCCACCGCCAGCCTCGTTGAGCCTGCAGAGCGGTGGCCTGGACGAGCATCGTTTAACGCCCACGGCCAGTCCCAAGCCAGCACGCCATGCACTGCGCCTGACCAGTCGCTCCCCATCGCCAGCCGCTGCCGCTGCCGCAGCACATGGTGGTGTCGTGTCGCGCAAAAGCTCCTTCAGTTCACTCTTTCGACTGGGCAAAGATTCACCGGATTCGCCAAGGGAGACAAGTCGATCGCGCAGCAAGAGCAAAGACCGACCCTCCACGGCCATGGGCATGAGCTCCTCGGGCGCTGTGGCCGGTGCAGCTGGCTCTCAGAATGTGACGCCCAGCAAACAGAAGTCAGTGCTGGCCATCTTTAAGCCTGGCAAACGGGGCAGCAGTGCCGGCACCGATGGCACCAAAAGCTCCAAGAGCTCCTCACCCATCGAGGGGGCCGTTGAGCCGCCACCACCGCCGCCACCGGTGCCAGGCGGCGGCGCACGCAGTCGCACACCGGCGGGATCACGCCCCAATAGCCGTCTGAGGTACTACGATGAGCCAGTGGAGGGTGTCATACATATACCGCTGCATACGCCGCCAGAGGAACGCGAGGCACGCACTCTGCTTCAGGGCATACAACAGCTGGCCGCACCATCGCCGCCACCCATCATGCGCTCCACAGCAGTGGCAGTGGCAACGGCAGCAGCAGCAGCAGGGGCAGCAGAGGGCAACATCATCAACATCCTCTGCATCCGCACCAGCGGGCGCTGGTGCACCCATTACAGCCAGTCAGCTGGCTGCTGCAGCGGCTGCACTGCGTCCGGTGGGACAGCGCAAAGTCGATCTGGATGCCATACAGACGCTGCCCGCGCAGGAGGAGGAGGCGGTGGTGGCGGGTCGCCAGGGGCGTCACTGGAGCGTTGAGGTGCAGCGTCACAGCTCGTCGCAGTCGCAGGATTCGCAGGAGCAGTCCATTGGGTCCGTGCTGAGTGCACGTGCTGCCAACCTGTCGCAGGTGCGTGAGAATGGTCTGGCGGAGATGCAGCGTCTGCCCTCGGTGGACAGCACACAGAGCGCCTGTGAGCCGCGCCTGGTGGAGACAGTGGCCACAGTGAATGCCCCCATTGAGGATCCGGTGGCCAAGGAGCGACGTCGCCTGCTCTTTGCCACGCGCCTGGGCTCGGGCAGCCAGGAGCAGCTGTTCTCCACCCAGTTCAGCATCTCGAAGACCGAGAGTCAATCCAGTCAGCTCTCGGAGCAGGTGCAGCTGCCCGACTCCGGTTCGACGGCCTCAGATGGCACCACAGATGGATTGCAGCGTCAGGGCACAGTTATACACCGACGACCAGCAGGAGAAGCTTCGACAACAAGTTCAACTGACGCTGCAACGCCAATTGGCGGAGCAACACGAGCAACAGCGGCTGCCTCCAGCTCCGAGGAGGATCAGGGGCCCATGGCGATAGTTGTCAGCGCTGCCGTCGTCATGCGCTCCAAGCACAAATCCTGCTCCAACTCCGAGGAGGAGGCAACTGCTACTCCTACTGCTGCTCCTGCTCCTGCTCCCTCCACCGCCACAGCCCTCAGATGTGAGGCATTCGCGCTACCTGGAGAACTTCGATGTGCGCAAGAAGTATCACGAGAATGTCCCGACTCAAGCTCAAGCTCAAGCTCAGGTTGAGCTGGTCTCCGAGCAGCTGCCCACTCAGCTCTCCGGACAGTGCAGTGTGCCACGCAAGCCGAAGCGGCAGAGTGTGCAGGAAGCCAAGCGTGAGTAGAACTAACTGTGCTGGGTACAGCTGCAAAACTATCGTTGGTACTATCGATGCGTGCGATATTTGTTGTCAATCACAACAGATTGGAACAATTTGTTCTTACTTTTCATTGAAACTATTGATATTGTTGCAGTACTATCGCTCAAACTATCGATTAAAGCAATGATTGTTGCCATTAAACAGGTAACGATATATTAAAATGGTAGTTTCCGTTGTTACTATCGATATTGTTGCACAACTATCGTAAAATACCGATTCATGCGACGTTTTTTGCTAATTTTGAAGTGTAACGATATATTGGCAAAGTGTTTTTATTTGCTTTACCTTACTATTGGTACTATCGCAAAACTATCGGCAATACATAGTTTCTATATCTTTTAAAGCATTAAACAATTTAGCAATTGTCACGATAGTATTGATAAACTTGTTCTCTATCATTATACATTGCAAAACTATCGTTTGTACTATAGATTTATGTTATATTTGTTCTATATCAGTTATACATTACAAAACTATCGTTCGTACTATCGATAGATGCTATATTTTGTGTTTTAGGAGTGTGAACAATCACAGTGATGATAGATTGACGTGTTCAAATTTGTATTTATCTTAAACGCCTTTAAAACTATCGAAACTTATTCAAAACTAACGTTGATACTATCGATGCATGCTATATTTATAGCCACCATGACCACCATGACCGCTGAATTGCAACTGTATTTGTTCTATACATTCTAACTTTGGGTATCAATTATTGTTACTATTGAAAAACTATCGTTAATGCCTAATGTCACGATAGTATCTTGAAAATCGTTACATTTTTATTTATAACTTACGAGTTCTGCTTCTCGCCAAGTTAATTAAAGTATTTCGAATAGAAATTCTCAATACAATCTATCCTATCCTATGTGTAACCAAAACTATCGCTTAGAAATCTAACAACATACCTTTGAAACATCACAACGATAGTTTTGCAGCTCGATTGCCAAGAGAGGTAGCCTCAATGAAGAGCACAACCAAGCTAATACCTTTGCTTTGTGCACCTTTACAGCCTACCACACGCCCAGCGGGTTGACGCCCACTACGCCAACAATAACAACAACAACGATCTTTGTAGAGCCAGCAGAGGCAGCAGAGCGGGACCTACAACCAGAGGCAGAGCCACTGTCAGAGCTGTCGGAGGAGGCAATTAACTCGCCACAGCTGACAGCACGGACAAATCGTAGCATGGATCGTCACTCGACGGATGAGCACGAACCGATTGAGTCCTCGGAGAGTGAACGTGACTCGGACATGGCAGGCAGCTCATCGATGGCAACAGCGGTGCCCATGGGAGCGGAGGCGAAGCGACATCACTTTCCGCGCAACGTGTGCCTCATCGAGGAGCACGAGAGCACCGGCCTGGTGTCGCAGGAATCCTTCGACGATGAGCTACCCTATATACCCACAACTCTGCCGGAGGAGCGGGCGCAGGGTGTGCCACTGATACCGATGAAGGAGCGGGCCAATATGGAATTGAAGACATGCCCCGTGGATCGACCGCGCTCAACGACCCCGCTGAATCCCTCCCACCTGGAGGAGTATTGTACGGGCATCATGACGCCACAAGAGTCTCCCCACGCTGCCGGCCACGAGCTGGACGTGGCACGTGGCGAGAAATTGCGCATCAGTTTGCCGCGCAAGGATTCAACAATCAAAGGCGACAAGGCAGGCGCCACTGGAGGCAGTGGCGGTGGTGCCGGCGCTAGCGGTAGCAGCAAATCACCGCGTCGCATCTCCAATGCCAGCGGCAAGTCATGGTTCGAGTTTGCCGAGGAGGGATTGCGTGCAAATAATCTGGAGCGCAAGGACTCCAGCAAGCAGCTATTGGCTGCCACAGCCTCCTCCGCACCTCAACCCATTCCTATACCAACGTCCGGTGCGACAACCACCACGGCAACGCCCGGTGGCACGCCGGCCAGCTTGGAGGAGCCCAAGCCGAAGGCGTCGACACAGCGCAAGCTCTCCGGCCATTGGATTGATTTTGAGAACATCCCAGAGAAGCGTAAGCCCGCCAAGCGCATCACCACGCTGCCCAAAGAGACAATAACCACCACCACGACGGCCATCAGCAGTGCCGCCTCGGCATCGGCCTGCGCCAGCGTCCATCGACCGTCCGCTCATCCGCATGCCCATCACAGTCATAGTCACGGTCACGGTCATGGTCACGGGCATGGCCATGGACACGGTCACCAACATGGCCACGGGCATCATCATCAGGCACGGCAGGAGGCAGGAGGAGCAACTGCAGCAGCAGCAGCAGCAGGAACAGTGGTTCCAGGCGGCGACAAGCTGCACTACAACTACGTGAAGCCCGAGGATTGTCAGTGCGAGTGCCACGAAGCAGAGCGTGGTGAATCCTCGACAGCAACTGCTCTTACTGGGGATAGGGATAAGGATACCAGCACTGGCACCGGCACGAGCACGGGCACCGGTACGGGCAGCGATTCGTTGGCTTCGGTGGATGTGGAGCTGCTGCAGCAGGGTGAGGATATGCTGCCACTGTTGGAGCCCGAAACGCAGCCAGAAACTAGGTAAGAGCTTAGATAGAGAAAAGCACAAGCTAAATATACTGCAATGCACTCTGTTTTCGGTATAACACTTTTTGTATAACACTTTTTGTGTAACAATTTTTGTATAACAGTTTTTGTATAACAGTTTTTGTATAACAGTTTTTGTATAACAGTTTTTGTATAACAGTTTTTCTGTAACAGTTTTTGTAGAACAAATTTTGTATAAAATTTATAACTGTTGTAGCTATTCTTGTATAACAGTTGTTGTAAAATGGTATAATAGTTTTTCTATAACAGTATAACAGTTTTTGTATGACATTATCGCAGTTTCTGTATATCGGTATAACAGTTTTTGTATCACATTTAACAGTTTTTAGATCACAGTATAATAGTTTTTGTATAACGATCTTTATATAACAGACATACATTTTTTGCAAAGTTGCATAACAGTTACGCCTCAGTATAACAGTTGTGTGAGATTATGAGATGCCATTTACGCTTATTCCACGCATTTGCATAACAACTGAAAACAGTGCAGTATAACAGTTGCTGCTATCACTAACTTTTCTCTCTGTCTCTTTCTTTCTCTGCCTCTTCCCAACTCTCAGAGTCTACACGGATGAACCGTTGCCACCGCCGACACGTCACAGCAACAAAAATGCTGGCTCTCGGGTAAGTGACATCTATGCAACTCTGCTTGCTATGACACTGAAATGCATTCTCTCTTTCTCGCTCTCACAACATGCTGCAGATGGAAGAGTTTCCACGTCGGGATGCCGCGCAGAGTTCCAGAAATCGCAAATTCCCCGATCGAAAGTAAGCGAAAGAAAAGCGCGCTTTTCTCTCCGATACATTTCTCCACTCAGTTCTCTTAGTTTGGTTTTAAATCTCACACGCATCTTCAGGGTAGCTAACCGAACTTCTCTCTATAAAGACCGAATGGTCAATATCCTTAATATATGTACCTCAAGCATTGCGGTTGTTATAGGCAAACAAAAAAAGAAAGAAAGAAACAAAGAAAGAAACAGAACGACAGAATGAAAGAAATAAAAACAAGAAACGATCTTTATGATGAAACGAGTATTTCCTTTCGATTCGAATTAGCTAAATATACGATTTAATGTATGCAACTTCTATATATATAATACAATACATATGATATATGTATCTAGGGTAACTTTTTGATAGCAACAATTAACTCATATTTAAAAGATATATGTACACTTTAAGCATCCCCATGCCATTCTCCCCTTTCCCTCTCTAACCATACCCTGTCTAAAGCAGGGGTCGGCACCAAGATTACGTTTACGGACATGAAGCTCTTAGAGTTATCTTGCTTTACACTTAAAGAAATCATTCATTGACTATTTTGAGTTGAAAATGAAAGTGTACATGCAAAATATAATAATGTCCCCTAATAAAATACATAAAGTGCACACCATAACGAATAAAACTTTTATAACGAGAAAATATTCAACTTCCTACAAGCTGTTGAACATTTTTTGCAATGTACATTGCAATTCTTTACACATGTACGTATGCCGATCCCTGATCTAAAGGACTCTCGGATTAAATCAAGTGCAACTGATTTTTTGGAGGCAATCGACAGTTACATGTAGTATGTATGTACTATACACAAAGTATGTCTGGTATTATCGCTGGCAATTTAATGTGATCTCAGATTGTTATGTTGTCTCGATCTGTATCTGTATCTCTAACTGTAACTACGTAAATCTCTGTTGTAAGACGTAACCCTAAACGTAACATGAGACGTAACTGTTAGATCCCAAAACATATAGAAGTCGCTGTACTATTACAATGTACTGTAATATGTACTGTACAATGTAGACGTTAACCAACTCAGTAGCTCAGACCTTATACCTTAACTTAACCTTAACTTATCGTACGATTAGCCCCAAGTTATCATAGTATGACAACCATGAATTATGTTAAAGCTCAACAAGGCGGTGGGTGTGGCACTCTCTACCCCCATTTCCATCCTATATATATATATATATATATATATATATATTGTATATGTATATTATATAAATGAACATTGATAACTTAACAACAAGTCTGAAGACTGAAAACAGCTGGTAACCTTCGGTAGCATCCGTATGTATTTGACTTATATAATGTACCTACCTACATATGTAAGCCCGTATGCTCCCGCATGAATGGTATCTATGCATACCCGCCCACCAACCAATGATTAAGTATATGCCTTTAGCCACTCTCGCCACTTTAGGATGTTAGCCTGGCAACCCTAGGCCTTAGTTACACTCGATGCGTTCTTCAATTATAACCTTAAATTATTATTCTACAAATAAAAAAAAGATAAAGCCACAAAAACTGCCAGAACTTCGTTAAGATGCATTATGCTATAGGGTGTGCACCGTTAGTCTGTCTGTCAATCTCGGTAAAGCAAACTTGGCATATATGTTGAATTTTAAACTATATTAACAATACCAAGAGGGTATTCATATTGACTTGTTTTAATATTGCATTCAAACTTATCTTATTTTATGTATGTATAATCTTAATTTAAGTCAAAATCCTTAATCGCATTTATTTAGATAATACACCTCATGGCAAGAGTATTCAATATTCGGTTGACCGAAGTTATTTTGTTGTCTTCTTTTTATATATTCCCTCTTCTTTTTGACGGAGTCTCAAGTAGTGAATCGAAACGAGTTTTGCTTGATCACAATCCAAGCGGCAGGTAGAAATAGAAAACCCGACGTTTATGCGCAGATGCGAATATCACGAATTTGCAGTATGTCATAGCTTAATCATCGTATGCTTAAAATGAATTTCATTAAATATAAAATCGAGAAAATAGATTATATCGAAAACACAAAACTAAGAACGAAAAAAGAAAAGAAATATGAAAAGAAAAACAAAAATCTTTAGCTAGAGTTTAAATACGAAATTGATTGATATTAGCGCAACGGACATTCATTTAATTGAAGCAAAATATGGAAAAGAAAAAAACTAAAATATTAGGTAAATTATAAAATACTAAAGAAACACGTAAATGAACTATATTGAAAATGTGCAAAGAACAGGGAGCAGAGATGGGAGAAATATGCAATAATGGGCTTAAATGAACTTCAAACAACTTTTTCCAATACAAAAGAGTCTGTGTGTGAGTTGGTGTATGCATGTGTGTATGTGTGAGTGTGTGTGTGTTTTTTTTTAAATGCAAGTAGATCGATCCTGCTCCCTTTCTGAGAAGACCCAAGGGGACAAGCACAAAAAAATGCACTCGAACTAATAAGTTACACGATAAATACGCAAGTAAAGCAAAAAACAAAAAAAAACAATATAAGAGATTATGCAAAGTGTTACAAATTTGAACAATAATTTAAACAATATATACTTATATTGTATGGTATGTATCTTGAACGATTTATATAGATTCCTTTCGATTTTTTTGATTCTTCTTTTTTGCTTCACATATTTCTATATATATACGTATTGATACAGACATATATAAAAGATTTTTGTGAACTATTTATTATATTGTAATCCGTAAACAATGAACTAACGAGAGAACTTAAAACAGATGAATGAAGAATGACAAAGCTAGAAAAAACGATGAAGAGCAAAAACTGTTGTTGAAAATGCATTTAAAACACACACAAGAACAAAAACAAAAGAGTTAAAAGATCTATAAAGCAAAAACAAAAACTAAATACCTAACTTTAATTGTTACAAAATTTAATAAACATTCATATATACAACAAAAACAAGAAGAAACCCAAAAAGACGGAAAAAAAACAAAAGCAAATCAATGAAAAACGTATATGCACTTTCATTATTTAATAAATTCATATACAACTATGTACGTGAAACAAGAAAATCAGTTGCAAAACAGAAATAGAAAGCGAAACGAAAACACAGAAACTAAACAAAAAAAAAAAACAAAACGAAACAAAACATTAATTAAAATTATTCATTAAAGTGACAAAACATATTTAAACAAACTAAAAATGTGCTTTACTTGGCAGGAAGAAAGGGAAATGGGGAGGGGGAGCTGGTAAGTCAACTTCATCGTCAGCTGATAAATAACTTTTACTATCTATGCACTTATTGTGAGCTTTACACTCATTCCCACCACAGTGAGCCCCTGTTTGCATTCGAATTTCACAGGCGTACGGCCGGGGCAGCGTCTCAATCTGCCCATTACGTTGCCAATTTGTCATGATTACGATAGGCGGAACGAAGCCGTTAAGTGCCTCGCATCAGCTGCCTGCGATAACAAGTACGACAAAAGTAACGACTGCACTCAACCTGTTGGTACAGCAGCGCGTGCTTCCTCTTTATCGTGAAAACGCGCTAAACACAAACAACGCACAGTGTAAACACGCGCACATTATAAACACAACTGACCCGCGCAACAGCGCAGGCGCGCTCCCTGACTCCGGCATACTCTCTCTTGCACTCTCTCACACAAACACACATTCACGCACACCGTGCCTCTCCATCTCTCACTCACCGCATCATTCACGTGCGCTGTGCAATCTCTCGCGTGCACGCTCTCTCTCTCCTTCTTCAATAAACAGATGTGCGAAGGTTCTCATTTGCGGTAAATATTTGTTGTTTTTTTTAATGTTGTTGTTGTTTCGAGTGCGTGCAGCTGCAGCTCGACTCGATTATCGTATCTTGCATATGCTTCTTGCGCTGTTATCGGAAACTATTGATCAATTAATTTGGCATATCGTGGATGCCACCAATATCGTAAGTCAATCGAATGACATCGATCAGCAGTTAACTGTGAACAATGAACACCGTAAACGTTAGCAATGACGCAATTATGCTTGCAAGACTTACTATATGGCTGCTGCGCTTCATCGTAAATCGTAAAATTTGTCTTAATTTCGCCATATTTCGCAACATGCAACAGATCGTATTGCGTAGTATTGATATGTTACTATAAAGAACTTGATTTTTAGTTATAAAACGTATTTATACTAAGTTTATAAACAAAAGAGGCTTAGGGTTGTGCTTATCGTAAGGAAACGAAGGTTCTAGTGGGTTCTTAACCTGCAACACACACACGCACGCTTTGTTTACATTCTAATTCAATGTAGATTTTAATTATTAATACTGTTATTGATAATCAATATCAGCACGAGGGGATTGCGGGCGGGTTACGCCTCTCTCCCAAAAAAAAAACTAGAATGAAATTAAAAGAAAATAGCAAGAAATACAAAAACAATGAAATTTTTGATGACGTCGCGACGCTGGCAGCCAGAGAGAGATAGAACGAAAGAGTGAGAGCGCCATTTGGGAGAGCAGCCTGTGCATACTCTCGCTCTCTCACGCTCTCTTAGTGTTTGCCATGCTCAGTTCATTGTTGCTGTTGTTGGCGGCGACGGTCGGCAGAGCCAGAGGCAAATCTGCAACGTTCACTTAAAACACATTTCAAATACAATTCAGCAGTCGCAGCGAGCAGACGTGCAGCGCTCGTGGGAAACAAACAAATAGAGTTCACAGAACAAAATAAAAAACCAAAACAAAACAACAGTTAAAAACGTAAAACAACACACATTGTTGTTCCAGTTCGAAGTAATTTTATTTTAACGGGCGCGAAACATCTAGAACAGCGAAAGAGAAGACAGACACACAAAACAGAAAGAAAGAAAGCGCAAGAAGAATTCGAATACGAGAATTGTATTTTATTTTTTGTTATTGTTCCATATTTACATATATATTTTTGTGGTTGTGTCTACGTAAAAACGTAAAGTAAAAAAAACCAAAAACAACGAAAATGGCTTTCATGATGCCGGTTATGAAGAACAATTACGATATTTACAAGGACACGCGCTCTCGGTCGCGCAAAACATCGGAATGCTCGAATGCAAGCAGCGGCGGCAACAACAGCACAGCACTGGCCACAGCACTAGGTACACCTGCCGGTACTGCTGGTGCCGGCACCGCAGGGCAACAGCAGCGTCGCCGCAAGGTGTCCGAATGCAAATCGGAGAGTTTTGCAACATCGCCGTCGCATGGTCAGCTGGGGGCCCATCGCATGCAGATGCAGCGCTGCCACAGCTCACGCGGCTTTACGCGCAACACGTCGCGCAGCTCGCACGGCTCAATGTTGCAAATGTCGCAGCAGCAGCAGATGATGATGTCCCCCCACCAGGTCCAGTCCGCCCAGTCGCACACAGACAGCATCGGCATTGGAACGTCAGGCGGCAGCACAGGCAGCAGCGCAGTCGGCGGCAGCGGCAGCACAGCAGCAAAGGTCTGTAACGGGCGGCAGCGCTGCTGGTGGGGCAGAGCAGAGCAGCAATGATTATACGAAATTCCATATGCGTTTGGTTGACAAGCTGCGCAAATCCTTTCGCAAGGACAATGGCAAGCGGTCATGAGAACACGTCACTCATGTCACACACTCACAAAGCAGCAAAAGCAACAACAACATCAGCATCAACAACAACAATAACAGCAACAATATCAATAACAGCAGCAACAGCAGCAGAGGCAGCCGCCACCAGCACTACGACAACAACAACGCCTGGCGCGGAGCAGCTGGACGTCGACAGAGCAGCTCGCAGTCGCAGTTGCGGTCGCCGTCGCCGTCTCCATCGTCATCGCAGTTACAGCATCGTCGTCCCAGCACCGGCGTCGTCAGTCGCTTGGGTCGACGCTTTAGACGCTGCTGTCAAGCTTTTGGCGCAGCCGCTGCCAAAGGAGATGCATCCGCCAACGTCGACACCGACGTCGACTGCACTGCGGCGGAGCTTGACTTTAACGATGCTGACGGTGGCAGCGGCGGCAGCGCTGAGCAGTTAACTGCTAGCAGTCCGTATTCGCTGCGTCGCTATCGACGTCGCTGCAGCAGCGGCAGCAGTCTCAATCGTTTGAAGCTGCGACTGCGACGCACTACCTCATCGCCGGGATAGGAGCGACGCAGCAGCGACGGCGGCGATGGCGTCGGCGTCGGCAGCGGGATATGACAGAGATAGAAAGACAATTCGGAAACGGATTGCGATTGTATGTGTGGAATGCTTGGACACAAGCCAGCTGGCAAGTAAATAAGCCACATGCCCCAACCGGGCGGAGGATGCAAGTGGTGCAGCAGACACAGGCAGAGGCAGAGACGACGCCAGCTGAGCTAAATTTAAACTGGGTCGCTGCAGCGCAAAGCAGCGCGTCGGCAGAGCGGCACACTTAACGAAAGCGCAGGCAAAAGGCGGCCTCTAGCGGACATTCGTTGCGTGGGAGAGAAAGGGAGTTGAAGAGAGTAAAGGAGTTAAAGAGAGTACGAGGAGGGTTTAGAGAGGAGTCAATGTTTGCAGCTGTTTGCGATATGTTTATATTGTTTCTATTCAACGTAATTTTCATTCATTTGTTTTTTTTTGACAGTAATTTTATTTTTTAGACAAGTTTTGCTTCGATTTACATAAGCCACAGTTAACTGTATTTCTATTTATATATCGTATATGAATATCGTACGTGTATACTACATATATATTTGCATGTGTGTATTTTTGCATGTGCTAAAAGGCTTCCACTTACACACACACAGACAGAACACACTCACACATGTACTTAAAAGAAACCATAGAAAGATAACAAAGTCTAAAGGTTTCGATAGTTAGAGACAGAAGAACGAACCATCAACAATTGAGTAAATTTGCAACTGCCAATTGCATTGTACAACAACAACAAGAAAAACAACAAAATGTCAATAAAAGAAAATAAATAAGAGAACACACACATACACTCACACAGAGAAAAACAAACGAAAATAGTAGCAAAAGACATTAAAAATAAACACTGAAGAATTTGACGAAAACTAAACGAGAGAAATACTTAAGCTTAAGCGCAATTTAATGACAATATATGTACGTATATTTATTTATACCCATATATGGTATATATATATAACTGTACTATACACATTGCGAACAACAAGAGCTGATCAAAACGAAAAACAGACTTGAGAAACAACATGAAAATATAATATAGTAATATCATTTTATACACACACATATATAGTGTGCGTAATTTACCAATACATGTGTACATTGTATATTTGTACGTACTTATTATAAATGTAATGTATTTTTTTTGTATTTGTATTTGTTGCTTCACTTAATGATATATGAATGTACCTAAATTTGTTAGTGATTAGCTATTAATTTTATAACTACAAAAGAGAGAAACAAATAAAAAAAAACTATTAAAAATATGTGTATTACAAACAAACAACAACAAAAACCAGCGTATAATTTTCATTTAACACGCAAAGGAGGCAACAACAACAACAACAGTGGTTGTGGTAGCAAAGATAAGGGGAAAAAATAGTGATAGGTGGGTGGTATAGACAGTGGGCAAGGTGTGCGGTATTTGTGGGCAAATGCAGCTGTCATTGCATGCCAAATGCGCAGAAATGCGTTGGGTGCCGCCGCAATGGCAAACAACTATTATCCACCTCAGACAGGCACCCCTTCTCTATCCGAGACTATTCCCTGTACCCCGTCACTGCACTGTGGTGCCTGTCAGTTAGGTACATACTATATGTAGGTAGTGCACTCTGTGCTTTGGCATACGGAAAGCAGAGAACAGAGCACAGAGCACCCAGAAAAAACAATGAGCAACAATGACAACAGAAAAAACAAAAATACAAATAAATAAGCAGAAGAATTGTGAACTTGCCTTGTGCAGCGACACAAATACCCTGTACAAATGAGAAGACAATGAACATATAAGCGCGATAAGTATCTCAATTTCAACAAATTATGAAACTGCATAAAGTTAAGAAGGAAGAACAGAGCAAGAACTTCTTCACTTGTTTGTTTGTAGAGCTCTCGATATAGAAGATGAATTAAAATACAAAGCATATACGATAGTTATTCGATTTCATGTAGAACAAGGTAGAAAGAATATCTGCATACAATAAGTACACGTAATCTAAAGGCTATTTCCATACTTGTGCCCTATCTTGTTGATAGTTATGCGCAGTACGCAGTACAACAAGTTGGTAAGTGGCTAACTTGCTTGCAAATTAGGATAGGGAGCTAGATAGGGTTGGGTAGGGTAGAGTGGTTAGGTTGGGAATTCTCATTTGTCTGATATTGCAAAGCGTTTTACCTGGAAATGTAGCACGCGCGCATACAGCACAGAGCTTAGGTCGCCTATGAACAATGAAACTCTTAAGATGCGACAACCATGCTAAGGCGATTGCAAAGGAATTAAATTCAAAGTGAGTAGAATAGAAGCAAAGCCAATGATATTACTATACACCACTTTATACTATTATTATACTATATCATAATTTTCATTAGTTAACACGCTGTATGGCCTGTAGAGGTCGCTACCCTAACAAAGTCATGGTGGAATTTATGTCAAGGCCAAGGCGACGGCCCAATTCAATAAAGGGTCTATGAATATTGATTAATCAGTCAATTGGACTCGACTTTTCTATGCGAAATGTGTAGACAAAGGAATACATATGTATTTATATATAGTTCATATAAAACATAATTTATTTCGGGAATCAAATAGAATCTTGTATTTTTAGCTAATCTATTGCATGCGATTAGTCGGGACTCACATTGCCAGACAGTTTCCGCACCGGCGGCTGTGGCGGCGTCTCATTGCTAGATTGAACAGACTGTAGCATTTCAATTTCAATTAGGTGTGCCAAAAAAATCAGGCGAAACGAATAGGTTGCATGAACAACAAGAAGAAGAAGAAGAAGCAGTAGAAAGAAGAAGAAAAACGATACGAAATTTGTATCAAATGAGTCCACAATGATAAAAATAAATGTCGCGAGAGCAAAAAGCGAACGAGAACTGAACTTTGGACTGTGCCATAACGTTGCCGCTGCTGACTGCTGACTGTGCTTCTTCTGGCGCCGTTTCTTCTATCCCCCTTCCCCAATCTTCTTCTTCTTCGCCTCTTTGGTCTTTCGCTTGTTATTGTTATTGCTTTTAGCTGTCATTCAATTAGTCATAACGAGAGTTTTGAATTTAAATTAAAATGAAAGCAAGTGCAAGTGCAATGACAAATAAATTCCCTATAGATATATGTAGTATACAATTGTGTGTTTGCCTGTGTGTGTGGGTGTGTTATCTTTGATTCCTTATCGCCTGCCATGGCCAAAAACTGGTTTGAGTCGGTTTTGGCATGCCATATTTCAAGTTCACATGACAATAAACGGAACGTCGCAGTTGTCTTGCTCAGATATCGGTCATATGTAGTAGATGGATATGTGTACTATGCCATCAAGTTACGCATTCATCGCTGACAGCAGCTTCTTTGATTTACAAGCGTGTTGTCCAATTCGATACAATAATGATTGATTGAAAACGTTGTGCAGCACCGTAAAAAATAACCGTAATACAATATATGAAAACACTTGCATATCATCGAGTGAAATTTAACTATTTTTAGTTCTAGCACAATTTCTCCACAATTTAGCTTCCTTACTTGTGGAATATTCCAGTTCGAGTATAGTGTATATTATATTGCATTCAGTTGCATCGAGTTGCACTTCATGCTTCATCGCACAATGGCAAATCAAATGCGTCTAATGCAGTCTGCAATTCATTCGATACAATAACATGTTATATCATTCACTCACATGTGTTATGACGACAAACGCCAGATCTTTAGATGCTTTTTCCGCCCACTTATGTAATGTGCCAATTGTGCCCCACGACCACGCCCAGCCCCACAGAGCAAATAAAATTCAAACTTCCATCACTAGAGCGGCGATGACACACTCCCAACCCTATGCATCATTGCAGTGCCAAATGAGTGCGCAAATGAGCGAAATTTAATTACAGGCCAAAAACATCTACTGCCTCTCACACTCTACCACTCTACTGCACTCAACTCTAACCTACTCCTGCTCTCTTTTGGCTGTCCCACACTCCACTCTACTTTAGCCTACTCCTGCTGCCTCTCCCACTCCACTCTACTCTACTCTAACCTACTGCGGTTCTCTTCCGCTCTCTTCCACTCTATTCTACTCCATCTAGCACTAGCACAGTGCCGCTCTCGCTGCCTCTCACAATCTCCTACTCCACCTAGCACTAACAATGTCCCGCTCTCACTCCCACTCGCACTCATATTTGCGTTTCAGCTTTTGTCATTCCTCCTTGCTTGCGCTCTTCATCTCTCGCCTGCCCTCGCACACAATAACAAATTGGGTTGGCCTTGACACGGGTTAAGAATTGTTGCTATTGTTATTGTTGTTGTTGTTACATTTCAGTTATTTTGATTCTATTTGCTAATTTACGACTTGGTTGAGGCCGACGCCGCCTTTTAGTTATTGTTGTTGCAGTTGATGTTGCTGTTGTTGTTGTTTTTTTGATGTTTATGCGAGGCAACAACAACAAATGGCAACAGGTTTCCATTGAAACGCAACAACAACAATAACAGCAACCACAACTATGACCACCACACATCAAGTCGTCACTCCTCTCCTCTCGTTTCCTCTCCCTCCCTCTCTCGGTCAGTCATTCAATCAATGTTAACCGCATGAATGTGTTGCGCGTGCTTCCTTCAATTAATTCTCTTCCAATTATGAATTGATGAACAATTTCTCGTTTTATCCCGTTCGATTTGGCCGGCAGAAGGAAATGTGTTGCAGTCTCGCACACGCGCGCACACACACACACACAGACGCACAAACACATGCCACTCCCACTCACTATGCTGACTTTACTCACAATGCAAAATGCCATTCACCGGTCACACGCGCGGCCACTGACACCTGAGACTGTTGCATGAACTCAACCCATAGAGTTTTGCCATTCAAATGTCGTTCAGTTGTTGCTCTCTCCCGCACTCCCACTCTCTTAAGTTGAACACGCACACACACACATACGCAGATACACACATGCAGGCGCATGTAAGGCTTTGTTTGTTTAATTTACGTGCGGCATCTTGGAATTCAATTTCTGCGTGTGCAGAGTGATTATCAAGGCGTGTGTGTGTGTTTGTGATTCAGTGATTATCTAATTGCAGGCTGCAATTAGAGGCAAATTATAATTGTTTGATTTGCCATTTCTTGCAGCAACAACAACAACAATTTAAGTAAATTTCACTCGCCTACATTGTCTGTTTTTGTGATACTCTTACTTGTTATCTGTTTATTTTCGTCTCTCCTCCCCTGCTTCCTCTTCAACGTGTTGTTGTTTACAGATCTTAGCTAAAGATCAAGGTGAGGCGGCGGCGCTGCCAAATTTCCAATAGAAAAACAAAATCATGTAGACAAACATGTGTGCGCAAGTGTGTGTGTGTGTATTGCGTATCTCTCTTTGTCTCCCTCTTTGTATTAGCTAAGATTTTCTCTGCTACTGTTGCTCCTGCTGTCCGGTCTAATTTGCATTGACGTCACAGGGAACAAAATCATTCCCTTTGTGCCGGTCTGTGGGCGTGGCCGGTATGGGCGTGGGCGTGCCCGTAATACGCTGGATGAGCTTCAAAGAGCATTAGAGGATTATCAAATGCAACGGTGAGTGGGAGGGGGAACTGGAGGAGGTGCGACTGCTGCGCAAATTAACGTACAATAACGGTAAAGGCGATAAGCGCACTTGAGTGCAGCACAAACAGCGAGCAGAAACGAACAGGATATGCACGCACAACAGGCCACTCAAGGACAAAGGAATAGACAGGGATATAACACGTAGAGGGACACACAGTGCACAGTGGTGCGTGATGGTGCAAATATGAGTGCAGATTACGGCGAGTTGAAGCTCAAGCCATGAATATTCATTAAGCACATTTAAAGTGTGCTAAACTCTTCAAAATCGATGCATTGATAGCTTATCGTTTATCGTTATAGATATATCGATACGTTACTATTTATTCTAATCATGGAGCGAGTCGAGATTGAATAGAGAGCTTAGGAAATCCTTGTACATTCTTTTGTCATCATTCAAATGAGCTTAGCCGTGCATTGATTAATCGATAGCTCATATAAAATGCATCGATATCTATTGATATTTATGTAAAATTTATTGATGTTTATTATTCTTCAATAGCTTTCAATTATTCCTTCGATATCAGGTGTTGTCTTACATTTTTTACCCTGCACCTCACAATTTATCGATAAATTATTATTAATCGATAGCGTATTCTTTATTGTTATATAGTAGAGCATTATTAAGTAGAGAAAATGTATAAATCATTTATACAAATTAAGCTAAACTCAACAAATCGATATAAAGATAAATCATCATGTATCGTTTTGAATATTTAAAGCATATAAGTAATGGAACTTCAATTATGATCTTTAATCAACTGCACGATCGAAAGATCCAGAACTAATCGATAATCGATTAATGGTTTCGCTTCAGTTTCGTGTCACGGCGCGTCGTCAAAATCAAATCAGGCAATGGAAAATTCCCAAAACTCGCCTTGCGACACTGGGAAAAAGCACAACAATGGGCGGCGGGGCGGGGCGTGGTGAGAGCAAACAGCAGCTGGTTGCGCCTCTTGCTCAGAGGGGGTTGTTGTTGCCTCATCGATTAAACAACACGCGGAGCACGCAAGGAAGTGCCTGTGCTTTGCCTGTGCCTGTCCTGACCTAGTCAAAGTTTCTCGTGTGCGCAGCGCTCTCTCCTTTCTTTCTCTCCCTTCTCGTACGCTCTCTTGCTCTCCGGGTCATATATCCAGCCTCCCCGTACATACAGCATGCGGTGTTCACATGCCAAAACTCACGTCAGCCACAGCGACGACGGCGGCGGCGGCGGCAACAGACAGCGTCGTGTTTCACGCTTGTCTGCGCCGGCTAAGATGATAACCTTCAACATCAGCAGAGACACAGAAAGCGACACCGTAACCCCACCCAGGCCCTGGCCCCAAAACAGAAACAGAACCAGGCGTGCCACCCCTTTTTCGACTAGTTCGCAGATCCGTTGTCCTCTTCACGGGGCCTGTGTCAAGGACATTCAACTGTGCCACGCGCGTTTTACGGATTATTAGCAGGTTTATTGATTTTGTATTTCAACGGATTTCCCAGCACCCCTCTCCCACATTGTACTTGACATTTATTTCCTCTTCGTCTCTAGCAATTTGTTTATACGAATTGTTGAGTAAACAAGAACAAAAAACATGAATAAAAACCAGCGACAACAGCTTCCGCTACGAAAGTTTGTAAGCCGCTTATAGCTAGAAAAGAGAACTTGTAATGCAGTATATACTAGATATACCAGCTGGTATATTCGCTATAGAAAGTTTGCCAGCCCAACCCGAGAAGCTCTTTGAGGGGATTATGCTTTAACTAGCTTGGTATATGGCATTTCTGAGATTAGCAGCTACTTTACAAGTTCCTCCCCCCCAAGGGAATGTAAGGATATAATTAATAAACCATATAGCATTAACCAAAGTTTCTCAATTTAAAGCCGACTTATGCATAATTTAATGCCTTACTTAGGCCATAATTGTGTGCTACTCAACAGCTGCCACAATCGGATGCCTTAGGGAGCTAGAAAAGCCAACAACCAATGGGAATGACGTAATAAATTGACCTAAAGTGCGATAGGTTGCTTAGGTTGCCAAGATAAATTCGGTATTTGGTATTTAAAAGGTACTAAAACGGGAAACTATGATCGAATATCAATAAATTTGACTCTATTACGTAATAATACATATGTTAATGTACATAATTATACATATATACATTATACAATATATGTATAAACAATGATAAAAGTAACCTATTCAAAAACGAGAACAACAGTCAAACGGCAATCCCAGGTGAGATATTCTTCGAACTATATTCCGGTGCAGTTTTGTTAAATGCATACATACATACATGTGCATGCTTCCAAATTATTCTCAACAGATGGTGCTCGTGCTTTTCGTGGCACCTAACATTTGAAATAAACTTAATCAGCGTATAGTATACAGTAATCTTCTTGCCAAATTTGGTATCTCCAGCTTTTATAATAGCTGAGATCTGTGTGTTCACACACAAACAGACAGACAAAGAGACAGTCAGACATGGCTCAATCGACTCGGCTAGTGATTCTGAGCAAGAATATATATACTTTATGGCGTCTTCCAAGCCTCCTTCTGCCTGATACCCTGTGTCGCGGCCAAGACCCAGCTGCGACTGTCGCTCGACCCTCCGCCGTTGGAGTCCACCACGGATGGACAGTCTGTCTATGCGGAAAGTCTGAGCTTCCCACTGGTGCCATGGGCACGTGGCATGGAGACGGCCAATTGGCTGTGGGGGGTGAGTGCCTTGTCGGACTGTTGCCGCCAATTGAATCGCCTCGAGCTCGTGACGATGAGTCAATGAAGAGCTTCGTCGTTGACGCATAACGAGATTAATCGAATGTTCAATGCGAGCAAACCAAGCGAGGTGGAGTGGAGCGCTAAGTGGACAGGCGGCGACTTAATGGCCTAAGTGATGCTGACGCTGATGCCGATGATGCCTGTGGCAGCAACGTCCAACTGCAGCCAGTCACGTCCCTGTCCAGAGAAAATCGAATGGCGATGTGCGATTGCAGTGCAGTTTGATGAGTTGCTGCAGACAATTGCAGTCTTCTCTCTCTCTCTCCACAATCTGGACTTTAAGCTGTGCAATTTAAAGAACACTATATGTGGTACATTTAGTAGTTCATATATTGTATAGACCTATTTAATAGACCTATCCATAGTATAAGGACACTATCTTGACTATATTGGAACCCTTTTGCATGCGGAAGAAGTTGTGATTAATTGCGTAACCTCTAATATTTAATATATTCCAGTCAAGATCTATTGTATTTACTATATGCATTACTATATTCTGAAAATAAGTCAATTTAGGTCTTTTACATTTACTATATGCATTACTGCATGCTTTACATAAGTCAAAATCATACAGATAATAAGTTTGGTCTATTTCGAAACTTCTTATATTGATAAATGTATTTCTATAGGGTTCGCAGCTCGGTTTCGTATAAAATCTGGCATAAAATCATTTGATTTACTGCTAATTCATTGGATATGGTAACCCTATATTTCTACAAGCTGTAAAGTCATACTAGACAAATAATACCCATATATACATTATTTACGTAACCTTTAAAATGTACTACATACTGAAAATATGTCAGTTTAGGTCTATTACATTCACCATATGTATTACGACATGCTGGTTTTGGTCTATTTCGTTACTCCTTACATTGATAAATGTATTTCTTATAGGGTTCGCAGCTCGGTTTCGTATGAAATCTGGCTTAGAATCATTTGATTTACTGCTAATTCATTGGATATAGTAACCCTATATTTATACAAGCTGTAAATAAGTCATAACAGACAAATAATACCCATATATATATCGTATAGCCGCCTTTATATAATATAACATATATGGCACATCACACTGTTCGTTTATATTTAACTATCTCTACAAATTTGATCAAAATCAGTTGACTAAATCATATAGAATCGACAACAAAAATGAAAACCTATATTCTTTTTTACCAATATACTGAACCAAAACTATAACAATACAAGTTGTTGTAAGGTAAACCATAAAAATTTTATAAAAAACTTAAAGTTTTATCCCATTTCTTATATAGAAACAAACCGTAGAAAGTATAGGTAATCTCTCTCTTTCTATTTCTTCCAATGCAATGAATTTCTTCAACATTTTTTATTACTTTACATCGTTTTTGTCCCACGGTAAACGCCGATCTCGCTGATTGAAGTTTCGAAATTTCGACAAAGAGTCTTTAGATGATTTAAATTGCGGCTAAGCGGAAGTATGACAATCAGCAAAGTACACAGGTGTGAAAAGATGATAGAAAGGGGAAGAAAGAGAAAGGGTAACAGAGAGAGAAGGTGGAAGAGGGGAAGGGTAAGCGATCGAAAGCCGAGTGAGACAACGGTGACAACGATCAAAACAAACAAGCCAAAGAGAATTTGAAGCAGCAAGGAAAACGCAAGTAACGAAAGCTAGAGCGAACACGCGACAACTCGACAGTAAGATACCCTGCGCACAATTGTAAACTAAACGAATGATTCAAAGAAAATACGAAGAATAGGTTTGTATATACACAAACATGTATATAAGTTGAAAATAATAATACTACATTTATATAAACACATATATACGTAAGTTGATAATCTAGCTTGTACAGCAGAGTAAAAAGTGTGACCTTGATACATTGCCGATTTATGGGGGCGCTGGGCGTGTTTAGAAATATTTGAAGTGCATTTTATTTGCATATGATAGGCATCTGGCAAATTTGGTGTCTGTAGCTTTGCTAGTAACTGAGTTATAAGCGTTCATACAGACAGACACGACTAAATCGACTCCGCAATTGATGTGGAACAAGAATATATACTTTGTACTTATGTACATATGTGTATACTGTGTGTGTGCTGCCACGCCTTCTTTTACCTCTAACTTAGTTAGCATTCCCATTTGCTACGATTTACAGGGTACAATAACATAATACGAGTTAAATATTCCAAATGCGACGTCGACGGCGACTTCAACGCTTGCAGCGAAGCGAAAAAAGCGCTTCAAAGTGAAAGTCGAAAACAAAATTCGAGAGAAGAAAAAAGAAATGAAAGCCAGCAGCGGCAGCAACAACAACAATGAATACCAAAGCAGATATGGGAATGACGCCAAAATATGGTACAAATATGTTTGTATGTATGCACGTGTGTGTGTGAGTGTGCCCACGTGTACTATATCCCTGTACAATGTGTGCCAGGCATTTCGTACATGCCCAAGCCGGGCTAACTACGGCTCTTACTTCGACTTCGACTCTGGCTGTCGCTGCGCAGTCGACGTCAACTGCGACCGCGACGCATGCAGATGCATAAAGTTTTAAGCATGTTTTAATAGCAGACGCCAAAGAGAGACGCCGACAACACTGCCGCTGTCGCTGCCACTGTCGCTGCTAGTGCCGCTGCTTCTGCCGACGCTGCTTAAACACAACTTAACAACAACAGCGCAAGAGAAAAGAAAGAAATAACGAAACAGATTTTATTCAGGTTATTTTTGACGTGTTAGCGCGGCTCAGGTGGATCAATCGGGAGCCAGCGTCAGTTTTAGTTGGCCGAGATCGCGCGAGTTGCTTGGACGCAGCTAACAATCAAAGCAGAGAAGTAGGAGCAAGAGCAAAGCCTGCCTTAGATTCCCCCACCCAATACCAAAAGTTTCAGTGCGGCAGAGATAGCAATAGAGACAGAGCGCCGGCATAACGTTTCGTCAAGTGTGCGCAAAGTAAACGAAAGCACTTGTTGTTGCTATTGTTGTTGTTATTGTCTAGTGTGAAATTGGCGCGTGAGGAAGTGTAACCCCAAATTACGCATAACTAAAGTGAAAATTTATAAAAAAATACCACAGAGTTGGATGACACGCATTGTTCGGCAAGTTGTTTTTGTAAATTGTTTTTTCTAAGTGTGTGTGTTTGTGTGCATGTATTCAAATGTGAATTCCAGTGTTATCGATAGCAACTGCGTAGCATACTGAAAAATACTGCAAAGGATTGTGGAGAAAAAGTGACAAGCTTGAGTATTGAAAAATACTGCAAAGCCGCGCTTGGCGCAAAAAAGGACATGCAGTCGCAATTGTATCTATAAATTTACTTTAATGGATTAAGCCAATATGAGTAATGAAAAATACCAAAATTAAGGCAGCGCTTGGCACAAAAAAAAGGACATGTAGCCGCACTAAGTTTGCCACTGCAATTTTTTCGATAAATTAGCGCCTGAATGTGCCTCAATTGAGCTCAAGGCGAGATTTAATTATGTTCTATTACTAAAATTGCCCGCTCTCGGCATTATCATTAAACAAATCAATGTCGGGCTCAGTTGACTGAAAACCTGTTGGCATTAATATTTAAATATGTAGTACAAAGTATTCTATTTACATCGATGCACTGAGCATTAGCTACTTGTTGCTCTCTCCCGCCAGACGCAGCTTCGGGTGGCTTCGGGCGGCATTCGTAAAGAGTGTTCGGCAAATGATTTAGTTGACGATTAGCTGCCAATAAGCTTGGCTGCAATGCTGCGCGACTTGTGGAGTGTACACTGCGAGAAATGTTTATAAGTTTTAAAATTTGTAGATAACAGAGAATGATAGAAAAGTTTATTATTTATTTGTTGTTATTTTTTTAATATCATTTTTTTATTAGTTATCCTTAGGGCACAAGTAAAGACTTTTTTTAAGTCACAAATTATTATATCATTATTTTTTATTATTGTTATTATTTTTATAATTATTGTATTGCATATTTTATCATAATAATGTCTTAATCTTCATATTTCGATAAAATTCCTTCTTGCACACTTTCATTTTAAATTTGACTTCCCAATAATCGCATAATTTCGTGCAGTGTAAAGCAAGAAAACGTTGTGAGCTTCGTGTCTTCGTGTATTGCTGCCGATTACTGTTAGTATATAGAAAAGTATTTACTTAGTTGGAATTTAGATTAGTTTCAAGATTGTAGATTAGTTTCGAGACTGAAAGATTCAGTACGAGTCGAAGCCTCGACGCAAATTAAATACTAGAACGCGCAGCTAAGCTGTGATTAATGTGCTGCAATGTTATCGATAACTTGGCTTCCATTCGTATATTAAAAACCTCAAAAACGAAGAATAAAAGAGAAATCTGTGTGTGACAAAGTTTTGAGTACATTTATCGATTACTAACTGATTATCGATTGTCTAATGCATTTCTTTTCTATTCGCAGTAGTCGCAAGCAACTTTTACACCTTCAACTGCATATATAGACATACATATACCCCCACCTACACACCCACACCCACACACGCACACGCAGCGACGTCATTTAGCTATGTCGGAGGCTGTCACGCCCACAACGGCCACAGCATACAGCGAAGCAAGCGAGCAAGAGGCCGAGAAAGTGCTCTGCTTCCGTGGCATCTGGGCCTGGCTGGTGTATCTGCTGCTCATTGCCCTCTGCGCCCTACTGATCATGTGGCTACTGAGGAAGTTCATCCAGGGTCCGCAGTACCGCAAGATGAACCGCATTGACGGCAAGGTGGTCATTGTGACAGTCTGCAACACTGGCATCGGCAAGGAGACGGTGCTGGTACTGGAGCGCAGAGGCGCCAAGGTGTACATGGCCTGCAGGGACCCGGCACGCTGCGAGGCAGCCCGCATCGAGATCATCGATCGAACTCAGAATCAGCAGCTCTTCACTTGCAGCCTCGATCTCGGCTCCCTTGAGTCCGTGCGTAACTTTGTGGCTCGCTTCAAGGCTGAGGAGTCGCGTCTCGATCTGCTGATCAACAATGCGGGCATCATGGCCTGCCCCCGCTCCCTCACTGCAGATGGCTATGAGCAGCAGTTCGGGGTGAATCATCTGGGTCACTTTCTGCTCACCAATCTGCTGCTGGATCGGCTCAAGCATTCGTCGCCCAGTCGCATCGTGGTGGTCAGTTCGGCGGCTCATCTTGTGGGACGCATCAATCGCGAGGATCTGATGAGTGAGAAGACCTATGGCAAATTCTTTGGTGCCTACAGTCAGTCCAAGTTGGCCAATGTGCTCTTGAGCAGGAAACTATCAGAGCTACTCCGAGGTACTGGTGTCACGGTGAATTGCTGTCATCCGGGCGTGGTGCGCACCGAGTTGAATCGCCACTTTGCCGGCCCCGAGTGGACAAAGAGTGCACTGAAGGTGATCTCGCTGTACTTGTTCAAGACTCCTCGTGCCGGGGCACAGACACAGCTGCGTCTGGCGCTGGATCCCAAGCTGGAGTGCTCCACAGGTGGCTACTACTCGGACTGCCTGCGCTTTCCCCTCGTGCCCTGGGCACGTAACATGGACACGGCGAATTGGCTGTGGCGAGAGAGCGAGAAACTTGTGGGCCTACCGCCAATTGAGGCGGAACAGAATGGACGGAATGGAGGACGACGACGAGCAAGAATGGCAATGTGGCTGGAGCAGGCAGCGGCGGTGACAGCAACAACCAAATGGAGACTGTGGTGATCGGTGATGGGTCAAAGTCCAATTAGCAACCACCTGGAAGGAGGGAAGGAAGGAAACTGAGCGCTGCAGTAGTTCCAAAGAGCGTTTCCACTTAATCCACGTACATAGTTTCTTAATTCATTTTTTTTCTTTGCATGTGTGTGTGTTGGTGTTGTGTGTGTGTGTGTGTATTGGTGTGTGAACTCAATTAAAATAAAAAGTTAACAAAAACAACAACAACAACAAAAGCTAATTTATTAAAATTGCCGCCAACTGCTGCGCTCTCTCTGCCTCCCTCTCTCTCTCTCTCTCTCTCTCTTGCGTTCATTCACTTGCCATTGAACAACAACAAAACGAAAAACAAGAACAAAAAACCGCAAGCCGCATCGAGAGTGCAATTAAACCCATGCAGGGCCCAAGGGGTCGATTTGGTACGTCGATTAACTTGAGGTAACTATTGCACCTGGCCAGCAGCTGCTCCTAAGCGGGCAATTAGGCACACCTAATGCAAGTTTCTCTCAGTGTCTGCACACACATCTGTGATTTGCAAACACATACAGACATACATATGTATGTATATACAAAAACATGTGTGCATGTGTGTGTATAGCTGCTGTCATTACATTTTATACCTAACAAAGTTGAAACTAAAAACTGCACTATCACATTAAAACGTCATAAAAATTCACTTAGTCAGTCTCAAAGTCTTATGTCTACAAGTTCGCATAAGGGTTAAACTGAATTGAACTTGCCGCCGACGCTGACGCTGACGTCGCTGTCGCTGTCGCCGTCAACAATTACACGAAAAATTGCATGGAAAATTCCACTCGCCGTGAATTTTGTTGCATTGCAAGCGCCCTCACACTGCCCTCCCTCTGCCATCTCTTTTACACTTATTCAATTATGTACATTGTATGTATATGTTTGTGCTTTTTATGTTTGCGCAAACACAAACAATCACACACACAAACACCACATGCAAGCAATTAACCAATTATGACGAAATCGTTGCACGTGCCAGACGATAACAAATAAAAATAAGTGCAAAAAAAAAGTATTAAATATTAATAAATTGCTAAGTCGACGAAAGACGCCGAAAATGCATGTGCAAATATCTTAACGAAAGTCGCTGTCAGCTGTAATGTCTGGCAACGCCCCAGGCTAATTATGCCCAACCAAAGCAAACACGCACACACATCTACATGTACATATATACATGCATATGTACATATGTATATACATATGTATGTATATGAGAATTAACATTTGGGCACGTACAGCAACAAAAGCAACTGCAATAAAGAAGAAGAGAGAAAGAAAGAGAAAGGGAAATACTCTCTGAGTGAATGTATTCCAAAATGCAATCAAAATCGTCTTCGATCGCTTGCAATCCACAACAAACACGCTGCACGTGATCAGATCGTGGATGCGAATTTACCTTCACCACCACCACCACAACATCCAATGCAGTTCTTGAGTTGATGATGCAATTGAGAAGATAAGAAACTCGGTCAACTTGGAACTTTATGCCCTACCGCAATAAAGCGTCTATATCAGTACCTACATTATACCATATACTAAGCAAACATGGCGATCGTGGTGTGTCTGCACCCCTACCCACCACTCTCCCCTCTGTGAAACGTGACTGCATTTTGCTGAGGCATTATTGAGTCACAGTTTCTCTATCAAAACTTGCAAAGTATTTCGCCATCGCAGCTGGCACTTAACGGTACTCGCCCAATCTCCCCCTCGTCTCCCTCTATCTATCTCTCTCCCCCATAATTATCTAACCCATTCTACGCAGTGCGATATCTCGACGATTCTACTGCATTTCTAGCTGACGTGACGTATTTATTGTGACTCTGTTCCTCGATCTCGAGTTTCGCATTATCCCTTATGACTGCAAAAGTTTCCATACACCCCGATTAAGGGTATATACACGATCGGGTGATCGAAATAAACTGCTATCTATTCACGAGAAAAATGCAGACACCATAAATGTGAAACAAAAACAGAATGAGTTTATGTATGTATGTACATATGTATGTGTGTGTATGTGTATGATGTATTAATCATTGCATTCGCCTTGTAATTGCTGCAAGGTCGTTCGCTAAGAATCAGCGCTTCCTAATTAAGGCAAAACCCAAAGGGAACCTGACTAAGCTGATCCCGATTGGTCATTCAAATTAGTCACAAGTGCAAATTACTTCAGTTTAATACTATACATAGTATAATACTATACATTATACATTTTATGTAGGAAAGTGTTAAGGGTACAAAAACGAACCTTTTTAATTACTTAACACATTACTTACTTCAAATTACTATATTCATAAACAACTTAGCCATTAAATTTGTTAATCTTAAGTTTTAAGTAATACAGAACACTCCTATTATTTTGAGATATAAGTTTTGTACATTACTTTTGTATTATTTTATATTTTTGTTTTTTAAATTATCATCATTGCATTAAATAAAAACTATTTAATACCATCTACATAGTATTTTTCACTATTCTCCGTATAAATAGCTCTGGGCATATAATTAATACATTTTATAAGCGCACACGAATTGCATTAATGGCCGATAATACATTTTCCACCACCCTAACTGTTTGGCAACGTGACAAAAATGCGAAGAACCCAAGAATGACCATATAACACAGCAAGTAGTACCCACCAAGTATGCATCTACATACGTAATACATACAAACAAATATCTAGTACAACACATACACACTCGTGTACATACATTGTGTTCGGATCAGATCGCGTAAAAAATGCTCAATGCATTTTCAAACATGCGCTTTACACGCCCAACTGCTGCATAACTGTTGGGCACACGGAACGTACGCCAGTTTGCCGGTGCTGCCACCTTTTTGTATAAGCGCAAGTGATTTATTAGCTAAATTAATAACAACTGCTGCGCTATCAATTTTCGCATACTTATAATTTGTATATTTTTATATATTACTTATATTTTTGATTAAACTAAAGTCAATTGAAGTGCATTTTTGATGGTAACCTAACGCTTACGCATTTACGTTTCTCTGCAATGTGTGACGTAAGCGGCATTTACGTGACGTATGTAAGGCGAACGCATAGCAGCCAACTTCGCGTTCAATCGAAAAATACTGCAGCTTGCTACGCATTTCAACCAATGTGACCATTGTTTGCCGATGTTGCCACAATCGACGAAAATTGTGATATTGGAAGTGGAAGAATTAAACTTGGTGGCAAGAAAGTCGCGAAAGAGTGTTGACTATTGTAAGAAAAAGTATAATTCAAACCCGCCAAAAAGTAATTTACCAACTTGTCCCATTTGTTTACAAATATTTTACAGTACCAGCCCAACGACAATAGGTGTGGAATAAATCAAACGAATTAACTCAACTAACGCCAACTGACACACGCACACAATCAAAAAAAGCAAAAAAAAATAAAGAAAAAAAATCACAAGCTAGCTGGAGGAGGCGCTGACGCTACGCCACGCCGTGTAAAAAAACAGAACGACGACGACAGAAAAGAAACAGAAACACACAATAAAATAGCGTTTATTAACATAACATTTACACATTTAATATAGTATAAATTGCTGTCAGCGAAGACGAGACGACGAGGACGAGGTGCGGGAGCAGCAGGAGCAGTAACAACGGCGGCGACATGAATTCGAAGCGCATCAAATACACGACACTGTCCACAAGTCCAGCCAATGCGCAGTCCAAGGAGGAAATAATGCCCGTTATCATTCAGCACGATGGAGGCGAGGATGTGGACGGCAGCGGGGAGTCGCCGCAGTATACGTACGCGTATACGACAAACGACGATGATGATACCGAGACGGCTGTGGTGACGCTCAGTGATCGTGACCACGAAGCCTTGGCCAATGCCCAGGAGGTGATCATAGATGAGAACGGGCATGCGGTGACATTGCAACAACTGGTGGAGAACAGCACCGTCGAGGAGGTGGAGACAATCGAACAGGGGGATGGGACACACACTATACTGCATATTGTGCCCAATTTGGGGGGACATGGCGAGGAGGATGAGGAGGACGATGATGGTGATGTGGATGCTGAGGATGCTATTGAGCATGATGAGGAGGAGATTGTGGGCGTGGAACATGAGGAGGGCGAAGAGGGTGAAGAGGACGAGGAGGAGGAGGAAGATGAAATGGGCTCGATTGTCTTCGAGGGCACCATCGACAACAGTCCCGAGTCCGATTCGCAGTCACGCAACAAGACCTTCTATTGCCCCAATTGTGGCAATTGTTACAGCGCTGCCGGTTCCCTAAAGCTTCACATGCGCGCCTGTTTGCGCCAGCGCAACGAGGTATCTGCCGAGGATCGCAAGTGCAAGGAGTGCAGCAAGATCTTCAATTCGGTGGCCTATCTCAAGGAGCACATGATGCGTCACACGGGCGAACAGCCGTTCCGCTGTACACGCTGCTATCGCAAGTTTGTGGACGAGGCCAAGTTCAACTCACACATGGATTCGCACAAGCATCAGGATAAGCTGGAGGCTGAGGCTGAGGCACTCGCTGCACAGCACGGTGGCAAGAAGGTGGTGGTCAAGGAGTTCACCTGCTCGTTTTGTGCACAAAAACTTTACGGTTGTCTTCGATGTGGGCCAGGTGAAGCGACGCTATGCCTGCGACTCTTGCCGCGACAAGTACTCGAATGCGGAGGCACTGCGTCAGCACAAACAGCAGGTGGAGGAGAAGCGCGAGTTTAGCTGCGATCGCTGCGGCCGCAAGTTTGTCTTCGAGGGCTTCCTCCAGCGCCATTTGCCCACCTGCGATGGCAGCATCAAGCGACGTCGCGACATGAAGTAGACCTGGCAGCAACGTGATGGCACTTGGCGGCGACGACGGCGGCGTCGACGCAAGCGCACTCCTCCACAGAGCGATGAAGAGGTAGAAGAGGAACAGCAGGAGGAGGAGGAAGAGGAGCAGCAGCAGCAACAGCAGGCACTGCTGCTGGAGGAGCAGGCGCAGCTGGAGAGAGAAGAGGAGGAGGTGGTGCAGCAGTTGCTGTTGTCGCCGCCAATGCGTTACGTTGTTATAAAGCAGGAGGAGGAAGCTGAGGAGGAGCAGGAGCAGCAGATCTAGTGAAAGCACTTGCTAGCATCTTAAACATAGATACACACACACACGCACTCTAACATGCTGTAGTTAAATATTTGGGCTGTCCAAGCATCATTTCACACTTGATAACGAAGGCAAACCCGCTCACACAGACAGACAGACACACATACAGACCGACAGACAGACACACTACACTACACACAGACAGACACAGACACACGCCCACTACACACACACACAGTCTATCTCCCTCACGCACAGAAACAGCATAAGAAACAACAAATTTTTTTTTTTAATATGTAATAATAATTGTACAAATGTTGTTATTCGAAAGTGTTGTCGAGGCAGATTTGTTTTGTTCATCATCAGCATCATCATTTGGGCAGTCATCACCATCATCATGTAATCATCTAATCCCCCCCCGATAAGATAAAAACCAATACAAATATGCATTCAATGATGTTGAATTCAATAAAACAAACAAACCGACAAATGGACGCGAAACGAAAAAGTAAAAAACACAAAAAAAAGAAAAAAGCAAAATAAATTTCATTCGAAATTATTTCGATTTTTATTTTTATCAACTATGTACAGAATATATATATAACATATATATAGAGTATATATATATATAGCATATATTAAACCCTCAACATTACAAGCCCAACTGTTTGCAATCGCTTTTGTTTTCTACCTCCTCTTTTAAGTTAAAAGCCAAAAATTTCAACTTTTCTCTAAGAATTTTATTATCTTTTTTTTTCTCACCTTCGAAATTAGGTTTTAACTAGATTTTAGTTTAAATAAATAATAAACATGTAATCGTAATACTTTGAATATGTCTATAAGAATAAAGTTAATATTCTAGTACGAAGAATATGCGGGCATTATCTCTTTCTCTCTCTCTCTTGGGGAATTGAAGAATTTGAAGAGTTCTTGACTTTCTTTTTAAGAAAGAATTTGAATTGAATAAGTTGTAATTGCGGATTTGCCAAAATATTCAACGCGATCTAACCTCAATTTTGCTATAGCTTCAGTTCTGAGACCTCAAAATGTAATAAAAAACAGATCAGCTGATTGCAGATCATAGCAGTGCTCGATTTCGTGCACTTTTTAAAGGATTCAAACTGATTGCGGGCTTATAAGATACATTTAATTTCTTTAAAAATGAAATATATATCGAATTTAACCTCACTTTAGTTATAACATCAGTTTCGAAATGCGGAAACAAATATGAATCAGCTCAGTTTGGGTTCACAGAGTCCTGAGCTCCCCCTACTATGTTCCCACTCCCTCCCTCCCACATACCGCAATGATTCCCTACAGTTTCTCATTCTCATCTCGTTTTGTTATTCTTCTCAATGAGCGCTTAGGCGATTCTACAAACAAAAAAGTTTCACAATATGCATTAACTAACTAAGCCAAAGAGCGGGCGGGGCGGGGTTGGAGTCAGTTCCTCCTCCTCCTCCAGCTGCTGCTTCCTTCGCTTACGACCAGAGCTTCAGATTGGCGCGCTTAGCATATGATTTCCAGTCGGCGTGGGCGTAGAACTCCTTGAAAATGGGCGTGACCAGTGTGTCCTCGGGCAGTGTCTTGTAGACGGGCTCACCGTAGTAGGTGCCCACCTGGAAGCAAGCAAAGAGAGACAGACTTAGTATTGGGGGTTTCCCCTGTAGAAAGTAGAATGAGCCTCACCTCCCAGCCGGGCACGTTCTTCATGAGCTCAGCCTCCTCGTCACGATTGCGACGCAGCTGGCGAAGGAATTCGCGATCGCGTTCCGCAATCAGCAGAGGGAAGATCACATTCTGTGCAGAGCGCATCTCGATCTCGTCGCGCTTTACCTTCTTGGCCGTCAGGTAGTAGACGCACAGTCCGGCAGCAGTGCAAGCAATGTAGGTGCCAATCATTGTGAAGCCTGTGCGCATGAAAGGGGGGGATGCGAGTGGGTTATCAGTAACAGATCAATATGTCTATAAAGTAAGGTGTTATCACCTGTAAAGTAGCTCTTGGGCGGCACACGAGCAAAGGGAATCTTCTTGTAGCCACCGGGTGGGGGGCAAGTCCTGCTTAGGGGGACAATGCGGCACGGCCGTCGCCATGCTGGCTCCTGCAATTAATAGAAAACCAAATGGATAAGTTGTTGGCGCCTGCGGGTGCATAGAAATTGCGACTTACGCTTTGAGAATTTGGTGAAAATAAAGAAATCTGCCAGTCAAAAATTCACGACGCCTTTTGCATAACACAGCAGCGCAGTGTGACCAAAGTTAGATAACTTCAAAATTACTACAAGATAAATGTACACACTTGTCGCAATTAGCACAATATCTATTTACGCAATTTACATGGAAAAACGAGAAATATTCAATCGCTTGAAATTAAAAAAATCTAATTTACAATTACAATTGGTACGAAATGTTGGAGTTGAAAATGTAAAATACTGAAATACTTTTTTGACTGCGTGTCAAAACGGGCAGCCAGGCAACCCTGACAGCTGACCGCCTCAGTTTGCCTATAAACTGTGACAGAAATCGGAAAAAAGTCATTTTACCTTAACTAACATTTATTATTTTCTATTTTAATTCATCGACTTGTTCACATGGCATTGTTATACAACTTGTTACCGTCCGCAAGCCGGCGTCTCGTTTTTAGAAAGCACCAACAAAACATTGAAAAGTTGCAGTTCTACAATAAATCTAAGACTCAGGCTCAAATTGAAGAGGCCGCTGAATTAAAACCAGAGGAAACTGTAAAATTGCCACAGGTAAAATTATAAATATTTGTATTTTATTTAAATTTTGAAATTTGCAATATGTGCGCCATGTCATTGGTTCGATCAGCTGTTCGCTGCGGGGGTGTTGTAGTATTATTTTTGGTATATTCATCGCTATCGATATTACGAATATTATGAGTGCCCCTTGTGCATTTAAATAAATGATATAGCGAATTAAATTTTAAATTCTAAATAGTTAAAAATCTAAAATGTCTATAATAATGTTATTATTATAATTATTAAGCACCCACGCATGTATCTAGTACAGCAGGTAACTATCGATAATTGTCGGGGAGCGCGACAACAATCGGTGGTGGTCAACTGAAAGCCGACCATTCGAATTCGAATAATATTTTAACATTCAGTTGCCGCGCAGCTGCCGTAAAAGAAGGGAGAGTAGGAAACTTTTTTCGCTCGCCAAACAAAACGCCACAAGAAAAAGAACATTTCCAAATTCTTCACTGGGGGAAAAGTAATTTTTTTCTGTGTGTGTACGTGTTAGTGTTCTAAAAATTTGCGACAGCATTTGAGTGTCTCTCCTCAAATCCAGCAGCCAAATTAATATAAATCATGTCGATCTATCGCATTACTGCACGTACAATTGCCGAAGCACAGGTGAGTTTCATCTACTATACGTATTATTGTGACTTTATGACCTCCTCCTCCTTCTTCTCCTTCCTCGCCTTCTACTACACCTCCTTCTGCTGCTCATTAAGTGTGTGTTAACTGTTTGTGATGCTGCTGCTCTTGTTGTTGTTATATTAGTCGTTATTGCTGTTGTTATTGTTGCAAAAGGATCCTCGGCATTAAGCGTGGCTTGCCAACACAACAACACGCACTGATAGTTCGCTCACAAAGTACGCGCGTCTGTGTATGTGTGTGCTGTGCGTTGGTGTTGGCAAGGGCACGTCACGCCAAAAAAATAAAAAAAAATACACTCAACCATGTGCTTGCGATTAAAAAACTACTCAGCGCAAAAAATGTGTATGTGTGCGCCTGTGTGTGTGTGAATTTGTACTGTACTCCGCCCCTGCCCGCCCAAAAAGAAATATAGCTGATAAGTGAAATATATTAGCGCTTGTAAAATCCTGTCGAATACATTTGCATTCGTATATTAGTGTGTGTGTGTGTGTGTTTGTGTATTTATCTGTGCTAATTTTCCGGCAGTTGCGACGGCGATTACATAATCACAAATTTTCACTTGGCTAAAATAGCGTCGCGAATCTTCTTTATAAAAATAAAATTCACATCAGCGACGCAGTCGCAGTCGCAGCAGCCGCGTCGCAGTTGTCAAGTTTAATGAACCTCGTATTTATCTTCTTCTTCTCCCCTCACAGTTGCATTATTTGTGAGAATTAATTTGTAGTTTTTTCTGTCCATTTCCATAAAACGCGTCTCTGGCTTTCAAATTTGGCTTAAAACCACGCGGTGTCTCTTGCCTCGCATTCTTGTAATGTTACAACAAGAACAGCAACAACGAATGCTCTCCCAGAGAGACGCTCTCAGCAACAGCAGCCGCACAGGTAAAGCGGCTCTCTTTTACCCAACTTACTCTCCCTCTATTGCTCTCTAGCGTTGTTTCACGTCACATGTTGTTGTTGCTGCTTCTTTTAACGTAGGAAAGAGAGAGAGACAGATTGAGAGAGAGGCGCCTCTGCTGCCAAATGTGATTTTGCATCTTCTGTTATTATTTATTGTTGTTGTTGTGGGTTGTTGTTGCGGCTGCTGTTGCTGCCAAGAAGATTGTCCCTCGAATGACCTTAAAGCGAAGAGCGCCCGTTACCGCCCACCGGCAGTAACGAGAAACAACAAAAATATAAAAATAAAATACAAATGCCACGTATGAACATACTAATACATACAGGAATACATATACACACACATACATACATGCATGTATTATGTAACTTCGAAAAAAATCAGTTCACAAGCCTGTGCAAACTTTTAATCGAAAAATCAATACAGCCGCATACACTCACACACACATACACACGGCACGGCTCACAGGACGAGCCTCCTTTTGAGCGGCATTATTGTTGTCGTCGTTGTTTGTTTTGGGGGGTGTCTTCTTCTCTTGTTAGTTGTTGTTGCCGCTTGAGAGAGAGACTTTGCCTGCAGAAATACGCAAAGTGTGGGCAAGAGTGTGGGCAAAGAGAGAGAGAGAGAGAGTCTGCGAGATAAGTAAACGTGTGACGCAAACAGTTATCGATGCGTAATATAATGTTGAATAATCTATTTTGCGTTTTCGAAATGTTATGCATAAGCCTTTATTCTATTCTTCTTCCTCTTCTTTTTACGTATTTGTTGTACTAATTTTTAGCATCTCGTTGTTGTTGTTGTTGTAGCACATTTGGCATGGCGCCAAAACGCGCAGCAGCGCCAAACGTCCTTCACTCGTTTTTTTTTTGCTGCCTCCCTCTCTCTCTCTCTCTCTCTGTTCTGTTCTCTTGCTAAAAATACAGCATACGTGCAAACTGATAAAAGGGCTCAATACATCAGTGCATTGCATTCTCTTCCTGTTAGAGTGAGCTCTAAATTGCAGTTGTTAAATGCAAAATGCCAACTTAATATACTATATATATACATTTGTATGTACAGATGTTCAACAATAAGACACGTAAGGCCTTTAAACGTCGTCCGACCGACTTAATAACAACCACGCGAAATTTTTTTTCGCCCAGCCGCTAATACGTCACGACGATACGTGACCAACGGTTACGTAAAAGCTTCTCGTTTGTTGTGTATGCCCTTTTGGCAACTGTTTGTGCTCTTTGGCATTTGCATGTGTGTGTGTGTGTGTGGGTCTTTCTCTCTCTCTCTGGGTGGGTGTCCAAACAGCTGATCAAACGATTGCATAACAATTGTGATCTACTCATGTCTCTTGTGAATTGTTATCGAATTTAAATTCAATTGCAGTCGCAAAATGCCCAAAATAAAATACTGTTCTGTAATGCGTAATAGCAGCACTGTGTGTGTGTGCAGTGTTTACAGCAGTTACAAAATATTTCCTTGTTGGCAATATCGATGAACTCGATACGTCAATATGCTCGATTTCGTATCCTAACGAATTTCGCAACGGTTGGAAAATACAAAAAATAAATAATGCTTTATAAGCATTATGCAGGCATTAATCAAGAAGTATATGTGTAGTATATATGTATGTATGTATGGCATAAAGTGTGTTTATTATGGGTGAATTTATGGTGCCAAGAGACGTCTTCTAATCGCTTGACGCTCGTGCCAATCTTGAGTGGCAGCACCTGAAAATTCCTCAGATATTTTGAAGTTTTATGCTCACTCTCGAGACCTAGGGTGAGATAACACACTCTACCAAGTAATGGCGTCATGGAAACTTTTTGTGGTAACCTCTCGAAATGATGGGGGGATATAAAGTTGTTCCCCCAGTGACAAGTCTGATACTAATAAGACGAATTTGCTGTAAGATTTTTTAATGATTGTCATCATCATCAGCACATGTGACGTAATAGACGTTATAGAGTGAAATGTCGTCTACAAATGCAGCTGCCTGTTGAGTATCTGTGTGTGTGTGTGTGTGCACGTATTTACATTAATTGCAAGCAGTTGTCGTCGGTCGACAAAGCTGCGACGCTTATAACGCTAACGGTAACGGAGCTTAACTGAACTGATAAGCATGACAAATTTGTGTATGGGGCACATGATCGAGTTCGAGTCGAAACACACACATGTCGTGAACTGATAACACAAAGAATCAAGACTGCAACAGCAAAAGGAAATAAGAAAAAAAACGAAATTAGAATCAAAATAAAGACGAGTTGCTAATTTAATTAGTAGCACACTCGATAAACGATAAACAATCGCAAGAAAGTCATATATTATATTCATAGAGTGACATTTGCGAACGACTCTGACACGCAGTTTAAATATTTATTTAGATTTGCAATCTGCTTATGCGTGGAAAAGTGTTGCAAAACGACGTTTAGAAAGAGAGAGTGACTGGCCTAGACTGTGAGTGAGCATCATCAGCAAGATCAACAAATACAGCTAAAGTTCACAGCGGATCAGAGCGGAACATACAACGGTTGTTAACATTGACAACAGTTCAACACTTGACACTGTTTCATTGAACCGACAGGCGGGAGAGAGAGAAACAGGGAGAGGAAGAGCGGGAGTGCTGCAGGCAATGCTTGTGTCGTGCTTCCCCCTCGTTGCCCGCTCTCAAGGCTGACTCAGAGTCAATTGTTGCATACTTTGTTTAATACATTTATCGTGTATCTGGACAGTTTTCTGATTAATCGACAACGGGCAGAAACCCCACTTAAAACGATCTGTGGGGCTTACGTCATGCTGTTGAATTTGTTTCTTCTGTTCTTTTTTTTTTATAAAGATTAAGGAAAGATAAATAAATTTAATTAGTCTCTGATTAGGATAGCCCCAAAAAAAAGGAATGGGAATACCCGAGTGAGAGAGAGAGGAGGGTGATCACTTGAATCACGAGTTAACTTATTCGTCTTTAAACAATTACGAAATGCAGAGAGAAATAAAAAAGTGTACGACAATTGAAATAGTCACGCTACCCCAACAAGAGGTAGAGTGAATGGAAGAGTTAGAGGGGGAGGCAGAGTAAGGAAGCATAAGAGCAAAGACGAAAGGGAGCAAGAACCTTGATAAGATAATTAATTGGCACGGAGAGAGAGAGACAACGAGATCTGCGAGATGTGTATGACGATTGTATTTAGCCATAAAAAGCCGACAAGTCATGGCAGCGACTTTAACCGACAAATGCAACGCTCTCCCTCCCCCTCCCTCTCTCTCTCGTTCACCTTGAGGCCAAAACTCGGAGATCGTAGTGTGTTGAAATGTGACGAGAGAGTGAGAGGGAGCTGAGCTGAGGTGGACTGGCGTGTGGTCGGTGTGGGGGGTGGTGAGTTGAAGTTCCCTTTACTGTATGCGACGAAGGTCGTTGCGACTTTGATGACTGTAAAATGTGCAGTTGCGGGTCTGTCTGTCTCTCGATCTCCGTTTGTATTTAATTTAGCTGTCATTCGTAATTGTTGCTCAGTTTTAAAATACTTTGCAGCTATCCGATTGAGTGAGTGAGTATATAGTGCTTATGTAACACTCCTCTCTCTCTCTTTCTCACTATCTAGCTTGATTTCTGGCGTACCTCCCCCAGACGGGGCGTCAACACGCGACTACGCGCGATTTCTTTGATCGGCATTAAGTTAGAGTAACAGCATATAAATCATATGTTTCAGAATGAGGTATATATAGAAATACACACACACACACACACACATACATTGTATACGACTGCTGATAATTGGCGATAAGTTTGCCGCGCGTGAGACCATTGTGGGGACCTTCAAATTTCAATGGGGCACCCGCTTATCAGCTACGCGCTACGGCGCTGCCCCCGTCTTTACCTCCAGAGTTCTCTCTCTGTTTCTCTGTCTCTGCCTCTGCCTCTTTGCCAGAGGCGGCGCCCCGCCCGTAAAACTAATCTGATTATGAAAACAACAACAAAATGCATGCATAAAATATGTGAAATGAAATATATGTATATGTATATATATATTTATATTAATAAGACCCGACAAAAGCGATAAGATAATGAGGCAAAGGCACGCGGCTTCCCATTCACCTCCACAGCAAGTAGTTACCCCCACCCTCCCCTTCTCTCTGCCGAGCGTACGTACGTGCGTGTCTATCTAATTCGCATTGTTACGCAAGCATTTAAATTCCAACTCATCCACACCCGCCGCGCTATCTCTATCTTCCTCTCTCTGTTAATTGTTGTTGCTGCTGCGTTTTGGCGCATGATTAGCCGCAGCAAGGAAGGCAAAAACTATAAGCAAACAGCTCAATTAGCATCTAAAAAACACTGTTTGGGTTCTCGGCGTCGACGATTGTCAGCATTGATATCTTTTTTGTTTTGCGGTTACGGATTCTATTTCACCTGACAAAACGCCGTTTGGGGTTTGCAATGATTGCCGCACTGTTATGTGTATCTCTCTCTCTCTCTGTCTCTCCCAGCAACATATCGATATCGTGTTACGCATGCTGTGCTCTCACTCGATAGTCTGTTGGCATTAAAAAGCTGAATTACATTGGAAAGTGATTTAGCTTAAGTGCTTAGGCTTAACTCGTGGCGGTTAACGTGTCAAGAATCTTTTGCTTTTTAGCGAACGTTGACTGTGTTTTTTTTCATTTATAATTTGCTTATAATGCATTTACATTATCGTTTCCACAATTTGCATGTGCGGCACATTGTTGTTCGTGTGTTCATGTACCACGTTGTAACGTTGGTGACGTAGCAATCAGCTGTCTGACGGGCCATCTCATATAAAATCGATTATCATCGATGCGCCAATCGCGCGTACGCGCAAATTATTATGCCGTTTTATCAATGAAACCGCATTTTTGGGGCCGGACCATAAAACCAGTTTCTGTTTGTTTGTATGTCTGTGGGAGTGTGCGTACTTGCACACGCCAATCAATATGTATGCAGCAACAGCAACAACAACAGCAGCCTGGAAAATACTGGCATGCAATTCTATTTGCAAAACCAGCCGTCGCTTGCTAGCGGCGGCGCCACAAGTTCACATGGTTAATTTAATTTGCTGACCCACTAGCCGCAAAACAGAAAGGAAAAACAACAAAGCGAAGTCAATGCCTGAATGATCGATTTACAGATACCCTGCAAAAACACATGTGCTGTGTAAATGCATGCAAATACTCTACAACATCGATATACATATACTCTAACAGACAGATCTCTTTTACGCAAAAAAAAAATACTTAAAATACTGTAATATCGATGAAAGTCTAACCGATAATCTTTTAATAGTTTGGCTGGCAATCGGAATTATGTAGCAATTTAGTTATTTTTGCAAATTGAATTTTCATACTGAGCTACCCCGCTGCACATACCACACACAACTTACAGGGTATACAACGAGCGCCGCGAGCTGTCAATCAATAGAGGCGAACTGCACTTTGCGCTTGAGCTTGTGTTGCTGCTTGCCTTGCCATGCCGATTCCGATTCCGAGTCTGGTTCCTCTTTTCGCATTCCGTTTTCATTTCCATTTCGTTTCGTCTGGCAAAACGCCACCCGTGTCTCGCGGCATAGCAACAACAATGCTATGATGCAAAACGAAGGCGGCTTGAAATTTCCCTGGCGAGAGTCGCCGTCGTCGCCGCAGCTGCCTCGCACTAAGTGTGTCTCATAAATAGGAACATAAAAAAACAAAATAAAAAGAATCGAAACTAGTTAAAACCGGAATTGATTCTCGGCTTTTCTGTGACTTGTGTTGTTGCTTCTTCATCTTCCTGCCAACGGTCAAATTTGCGTTGAACTTTACGCATGGCGCGTTGCTCTTGTAGTTGTCGATCTTTTTTTCGTCTCTTTTACTTTTATTCGCCTTGTTTTTGCGTGTGCTCTCGCAGCGAATTATGCAACAACAACAGCAATGACAGCAACAAGTGCAGCCACACTGGAGCAATGTCTGATCGGATCGCCGCTCTGACTCATGAGATTGCGGAATTGAAATGAAAAGAGAAGTAGGGGAGTGGGAAGGGGAATGGAATGGCAATTGGAATGGGATGGGAGTGGAATAAGAAGGAAGGCTCCTGCAATTGGCGACAATGCTTATCGGCAGTAAATGTAATGTGTCATGTAATCTCTCTCCCTCTCTCTCTCACGCTCTCTTTGTTCTTCCCCTCTCTCTTTTACCTTACCTCACAGCTTATCAATAGATGCTATGCGTAATTGCAGCTTGAAGTGCAGCTCAATGACAGCCGATTGTTACAGCATACTCCACACAGCTGACTGATGATTGTTATCGATATCGAAATCTAATTTGTGTGCGATTGTCACAACATTAACCTTTACCTGAGTGCATGAAAAAAACAAAACGCATAGATTAAAAGTGGCATTTGTATTCCTTGTATTTCCATCTGTTACGTACGTTTTCTACTAATTTAAAAGGGAATTTTTAAATAGAAAAATACTAACATATTTCCCATTACCCAGAAAACTTGTTACTAATTAGATTATATTATATACTATTAATAATATTATAAATAATATCTTTCTTTCTCTTTGTTTTGCTCTTTGCAGAAGGCGCCACTGGTTAACTATGCACGCCAACTCTCTTCTGACGGCGCCACCCTGCGCGAAGTGTTGGCCAACCAGATCCCCAAGGAACAGGAGCGCGTAAAGAAGTTCCGCAAGGAGTTTGGCAACACAAAAATGGGTGAAACAACCATCGACATGATGTACGGTGGCATGCGCGGCATCAAGGCCCTGGTGACAGAGACCTCTGTGCTGGATGCCGATGAGGGTATTCGTTTCCGTGGTCTATCCATTCCCGAATGCCAGAAGGTGTTGCCAGCCGCACCCGGCGGTACTGAGCCACTGCCAGAGGGTCTGTTCTGGCTGCTGATGACCGGTGAGGTGCCCACCAAGGCACAGGTCCAACAGCTGTCCACCGAATGGGCCGATCGTGCTGCACTGCCCCAGCATGTGGTTAACATGCTGAACAACATGCCAACCACTCTGCATCCCATGTCGCAGCTGGCTGCCGCTGTTACTGCCCTCAATCATGACAGCAAGTTCGCCAAGGCCTACGAGAGTGGTGTGCACAAGTCCAAGTACTGGGAATATGTGTACGAGGACAGCATGGATCTGATTGCCAAACTGCCAGTGGTTGCTGCCACCATTTATTGCAATACCTATCGCGGCGGCAAGGGATCCCGTTCGATTGACTCCAATCTGGATTGGTCTGCCAACTTTGTGAAGATGCTCGGCTACGATAGTCCCGAGTTCACCGAACTGATGCGTCTCTATCTGACCATCCACAGTGATCACGAGGGTGGCAATGTATCTGCTCACACTGTGCATCTGGTTGGTTCGGCACTCAGTGATCCCTATCTGTCGTTTGCCGCCGGCATGAACGGTCTGGCTGGCCCACTGCACGGTCTGGCCAACCAGGAGGTGCTTGTCTGGCTGCGCAAGCTGCAGCGCGAGGCTGGCAACAATCCATCGGAGGAGCAACTGAAGGATTACATCTGGAAGACGCTCAAGTCTGGACAGGTTAGTTATTTACTCTGCACTCTCCTGCTCTTGTCATCTTCTTCCCTTTACTAACTTGGGTTTCTTCTACTCTTCTCTCTAGGTTGTGCCCGGCTATGGCCATGCTGTGCTGCGCAAGACCGATCCTCGTTATACCTGCCAACGGGAGTTCGCCCTCAAGCATCTGCCCGACGATGAGCTGTTCCAGCTTGTCTCCAAGATCTACAAGGTGGTGCCCCCAATTCTCACCGAAACCGGCAAGGTGAAGAACCCCTGGCCCAATGTAGATGCCCACTCCGGTGTCCTGCTGCAATACTACGGCATGAAGGAGATGAACTACTACACCGTATTGTTTGGCGTGTCCCGTGCCCTCGGCGTGCTCGCCTCCCTTGTCTGGGATCGTGCTCTCGGCCTGCCCATTGAGCGTCCCAAGTCCTTCTCCACCGACATGCTCGTCAAGTTGACGCAGAAGTAAGCTAAGAGCAGAGGGCGAGCATGGAGAGTGTGTGAGAGAGAGAAAGGCGGAGGAGGATGGAGTGGAGAGGAGAAGAGGACGACGTGGGAAGTTCAGCAAATGTAGCAAAGCAACATAAACAATAACAACAATAAGAATGAAAGAAAGAAAATGAACAACAGCAAATGAGAAATATATATAAATTTGTAGGGAGAGTAGCAACTAATAGACGAGAGAGAGAAGGAGAGAGAGAGAGAGAGGTGACGATTGGACAACGTTGATATTGCAAAAGAGAGAGAGGCGGAAGGGAGAGCTTGAGAAAACCAAATACGAGAACACAAGCAGAACAAAAGCAAAGGCGAAAAAACAAAAACAACTGCAACAGCAAAACAATAAGTTGAAAATAAGACGAAATTTATATTTAGTAGTATAGCTAAATTATGTGGAGAATACAAAAACAAGCAACGGAACAGCAATAGCAAAAGAGAAACAAAAAGAAAACACTTAATTATTTGTATAAGCGCTATTTATACCATATTAAGTTATATAATCGAAGAAAAACTGTTTGCAAAACCCGCCAGCTCCCCCTCACCACCAACGCTTATTGTTTATTATATTTTTATTAATATTATTTCTCTTAATATTTTCCCCCTTCTCTACGAACTTGCTCCTTTTCTATTTCTGTTTGTTTCATTTAGTTTGTTACTTAACTACACATTAAGGGACTGTTATTATTATTATTGTTTGATACATTGACTAACACACACACACAGTAGCACTCAAGCAGCCCCCCACACCCCACACCCCGCCTACAATCGAAAAACAACCACAAAAAACGATAAAAACTAACTTGATAACACTTTACTTTTAATTTACCCTATAACTATATAGTTTTTTCTTTTATTTTTACTTTAAACAATGGAAACATATTGTTATCTTATGTAATTTATTGCAAACCAGTAAATATAATAATGAAAAATACACACAATACAAACAAGTGGAAAGAAAAACCTCTAAAAAACGAAATAAAAAAACAGAACAATAATATACAAAACAGAAATGGATTTTATATTGATTATATATGCTATATACATGAACATATCCATACGTATGTATGTTTGTATTTATTTCTTTTGCACACATTTTAAATTTGAATTATGGCGCGCATTGCAGTCGAACAGCTGATTGTACACAAGCTTGAAAGCTTTTATGGTCACACCAGCCCACAAATTATCGGCTAGCCACCACATAAGCAAAGTGTAGATATCGATAGTGGCACTCGATTACTACATCGATTACTTTGTAGCTCTGCTGGCGGATTTGTGCACCGCGTTACATCATTTATAGACAAATTTATAGGCAAAATAAAAGAGAATTGTGCAGTGTAAGGCAATATAAAAAACAATTAGCTGTAGTTAGTAGAAATGTGCATGGAATTTGCAAATTGGAACGCAATTTCATAACGGTACGGCGAAGGCAACAACGTCAACGTGAACTGTTTGTGGGTTGCGTGTTTTGGATCGCGTTCGCCGGAAACATAAACATACGATGAGCGAAAGCACAAATCAGGTTAGTTGCTGCCACAGGATAACATTGAGCGCAGCTCAACAACAATTTATTACACCGTATGCAGGTGTAATGCAGGCGCTCGTGGGGGGTGTGGGCCTGTGCTGAAATTATCAGTATAGAAATTTTTCGTTGATTACGATTGCAAACACTCAACGCACACACACACACAAACACACACGTATATATATACTATATATATACACGAGCACACACACTTGCGCATACACTGACACACAAACAAAAATAAACTGCGCCGTTGCAGCAGCAGCATCTGTGTGTGCGTGTGTCTATGTGTATGTGTGTGTGCACACGAACATCAATTGGAAATTTCTGTTATATTATGTGCAAACACCTTTGAATTCCGTTTTGCCTTTGATGTCATATTTTGTTACGTTATTCCTTTATTTTCAGTTTTGTGCCATTGATTTTTGAGTATTCCAACCAAAAGCAACGAAAACAAGTCATAAAAATATATATATTATAAATAAAAAAAAAAAAAAAAAAAAAACAAAACGAAAACAAAACAGTGGAAATAAGAACCAGAGCTTAAAACCGATACCGATAACCCGATTGCCCGCAAGAAACACCACACAGATCAATTAGCTAAATCAACGTGCACGTTCAATATTTATCGTTATCATTTTGATCCTCGTTTTTCAATTTGTTTTCCTTTTTGAATTATTTTCGATTTGGGGGGACAAAGGCACAAGGAGTGGGGACGAGGAGTGCGGGTTGGTTGTTGGTGTCGTCTTCCATAGGCTGCATACCTTTTGTTTTGTATCAAAATTCTCTCTTCATTCGCAACACGCAACACACACGCAATAATTGATAATAATACTATATAAAAATGGCGGCCTACTTGAATCGCACCATTTCGCTGGTGACTGGCCAAACGGGCCCCAACGACAACGATAAAAACTCAACGACCACGGACTCCGTCGACGACACGCATCATAATCTGTCGCTGCAAACCTCTGCCTCATCGACATCGGCCAATTATAACGCCATGGCTGACAATTCGCGGATGTATCAAACGAACGATAAATCGCCGTTGCAGATATTTGTGCGTGCTAAGAAAAAAGATCAACGATATCTATGGGGAGATTGAGGAATATGTGCTGGAGACAACAACATTTATTAATGGTAAGTAAGCGCTATATATATTTATATATACACTAGATAAATCTCCCTCTCTCTGTTCTCTCAGCTCTCCATGCGGATGCAGAGATTGTGGACAAGGCGGAGCGTGAACTGTTCGAGAGCTATGTCTATAAGGTGGCAGCCATACGCGAAGTACTGCAGCGGGATCACATGAAGGTGGCCTTCTTTGGACGCACCTCCAATGGCAAGAGCTCTGTCATCAATGCCATGTTGCGTGAGAAGATTCTGCCCAGTGGCATAGGTCATACCACCAATTGTTTCTGTCAGGTGGAGGGCAGTGATGGCGGCGAGGCATATCTAATGAAGGAGGGCTCCGACGAGAAGCTCAATGTGGTGGTAATTTGGGCATTGATGCTGTCACAAGAAAGTATTCTATCTGCAGCATTCACTCTTTCTACAGAACATTAAGCAGCTGGCGAATGCTCTGTGCCAGGAGAAGCTCAGCGAGAGCAGCCTGGTGCGCATCTTTTTGGCCCCGCGAACGTTGCAGTCTGCTGCGTGATGATGTTGTCTTTGTCGATTCACCGGGTGTTGATGTCTCTGCCAATCTGGATGATTGGATTGACAATCATTGTCTCAATGCTGATGTATTTGTTCTCGTACTGAATGCTGAATCAACAATGACGCGAGCGGAGAAACAATTCTTTCACACAGTATCGCAGAAGTTATCGAAACCGAATATATTTATATTGAACAATCGTTGGGATGCCTCGGCCAATGAGCCGGAGTGCCAGGAATCGGTAAGATCAGCAAAAGCAGTTGCTTAGATTAATTGTATTTCTCTTTGCCCTTTCTTAAGCCTATTAAGTAAAACAATGTTTGTTGTTGTTATATATTTCATAATCTTACGTTCAAAAAAATACCCTTCCTCTAAATACAACATACAAAATAAAACAACAACAATATCAGGAGCTGGCTAAGGTAATGTCATGCAGATGACCCCAGATCCCTGATCGCTTTGTTGCTTGTCTTTACTTATGATTTGCCTGCCCCCCAATGAAGTGTCTTGAGCATGATCAGGAATATATACTATATATATATGTATATATAGCAGACAAAAGCGAGCTCAAGATATTTCTGAAATGAGAAGCCAAGCTTAATGTAAATTTATATTATAATATATACTAATTAATCCCTTCGCTACTGTCCCTGCCCTTCCCCTTTTGGCTTCGCCAGGTCAAATCACAGCACACGGAACGCTGCATTGACTTCCTCACCAAGGAGCTGAAAGTGAGCAATGAGAAGGAGGCTGCAGAGCGTGTGTTCTTTGTCTCGGCACGTGAAACACTGCAGGCACGCATCGAGGAGTCCAAGGGGAATCCTCCACACATGGGCGCCATTGCGGAAGGCTTTCAGATACGCTACTTTGAGTTCCAGGACTTTGAGCGCAAGTTCGAGGAATGCATCTCACAGAGTGCTGTCAAGACCAAGTTCCAGCAGCATAGCTCACGTGGCAAGAGCGTCTCGGGCGATATGCGCTCCATGCTGGACAACATCTTTGAGAGAATAACAATCTTTCGCAATCTGAAACAGGATCAAAAGAATATGCTAACTGAACGTATACAGGGCACGGAGACGCAAATGATGCAAGTGACGCGTGAAATGAAAATGAAGATACACAACATGGTCGAGGAGGTGGAGGAGAAGGTGTCCAAGGCACTCAACGAGGAGATCTGGCGTCTGGGTGTGCTCATCGATGAGTTCAACATGCCGTTCCATCCCGAGAGACTTGTGCTCAATATCTATAAGAAGGAATTGAATGCTCATGTCGAGAGCGGTCTGGGCAGCAATCTGCGTGCACGTCTCTCCATGGCACTGGCCATGAATGTGGAGGCAGCACAAACAGACATGACCGATCGCATGCATGCACTGGTGCCCAACGAGCAATTGATATCGAACAGTGCCAAGCTGGCGGTGCGTACGCAACCCTTCGAGATGCTCTACTCCCTCAATTGCCAGAACTTGTGCGCCGACTTTCAGGAGGATCTCGAGTTCAAGTTCAGTTGGGGCATTGCGGCGATGATACAGCGCTTTACGGGCAAGGTGCGGGAGCGCAGCAAAAAGCAGACACCAGCCTTGGTCAATAGACAGAGCAGTATTGGGGTAGGTAGAGAGAGGAGATGAGATGTGCGCCCTAGTAATCAATTGCCATTTCTAATCCTTCTCTCACTCTTGCAGCACACTGTGGTTACACCAGTGAGCACACCTGTGGATACAACACCTGTCTGCCTGCTGCCCACGCCTGGTGTTGGTGGCATAACCCCAGAGCAATTGTCGCTAATCTCTCGCTTTGCCATGTCCTCAATTGGGTCGCAGGGCACTGTTGGTGGTCTCGTTGTTGCTGGCATTGTAAGTAGTGGTGGTGGTGGTTGCACCTGCGTGTGTGTGTGCTCTTTAATCACCTGGCTGCCTGGCAGGTGCTTTTAAAACGCTATGTCCTGAATACCGAACACTTACAGATGCTGAAAACGATTGGATGGCGCGTGCTTGTCGGCATCGGTGCCCTCTACGGTTGCATCTATCTGTACGAGCGTCTCTCGTGGACTAATTCGGCCAAGGAGCGCACCTTCAAGGCGCAGTATGTGCGACATGCCACCAAGAAGCTCAAGATGATTGTCGATCTGACCTCGGCCAATTGCAGCCATCAGGTGCAGCAGTAAGTTCAAGCTCTGTTCTCTCGGTTCTGTTTGCCTTACTCATTTCTTTTGTGTGTGTTTTATCTTTATCTCTCCTTCGCAGGGAGCTGTCCAGCACATTTGCGCGTCTGTGCCGCACTGTGGACACCGCCACCACCGACATGAATGAGGAGCTGAAGACGCTCGAGTCGCAGCTGAATGTGCTCGAGGCGAATCAGAAGCAATTGAAGCTGCTGCGCAACAAGGCAAACTATATACAGAATGAGTTGGATATCTTTGAGCACAACTACATTGCCCCGCAGTAGGAGCAGCAGCAGGAGCTGGAGCAGGAAGAGGAGAAGCAGCAGAAGAACTAGAAGAAGTAGAAGGCGCAGGACAACTACGTGGGCGGGGCGGGCTACAGTTGATTGACGGTTGATCATTGATGCAAGCTTTAAATATGCCAACAACACGGCGACAGCAGCAAAACAACTAACAAACAACTATGACTACAACAACAGCAACGACGACAACAAAACTCTGCTAGGCGATTACTTTAAATTTTTAACTTACGTTCAGTTTGTTTTCTTAATTCTCTTTTATTTTTTTAGAACTTAACAAAATTTTTCTCAGCATGTTTCATTTTTTTTTTTCTCTAGTTATTTTTTTCAATCAAATTTGCCGTTGTTTGTTGCTTAGTCTCTACTCTATTATAGTATATGTATGTAATTCCTAGCGCTTTATATATTATATATTTTGTTTTGTGATCTGTTCTTACACACACACACACACACATACACTGTGACATGGCCGGGCGCCATGAAAACTCTTATCGAAAAACGCCAAACAGTAATAATAATTATATATATGATATACCTTACAATGATATGCGACAAATGTGCAGAATTCTGTTTATTATTATTCTCTCTTTATAATTTCAGTGACTCGGCAATTATTGTTTTATTATTATTATAAAATATTTGATTTACAACTTTCGTTTCTCGTTTCCCTTTAGCGGAATCCATAAAAAATTGTTAAATAAATTTGGTCGAAATATTCTAAACGAGTCAATGAATGAGAGAGCGATTGAGAGTGAGAGAGAAGGCACTATGCGAGCAAGAAAGAGACAGCAGGAAGAAGAGCAACAGTTGATGTTTGGAAGTTGTGAAACACTTTGTGGGTTCTATCTTCTCTATGGGGTACGTTGCTCACCACGTAATAGTTAGCGGGGTTAGACTACTATATATTCTATGTTAACAGGGCCCCGATATGGTGTAATAATTTGTACATATGTATGTATAGTAGCTCAAGATAAGAAGCTAAGGAAATCACAACACGTTGGTATATTAAATGATACATACATATATATAAGGATATCTAGATAAACCCACATCAAATGATATATTATATAGTTATCGACAGCACAGTATTATAATCCATGTTTTTGTTTTTCTTTTATTTTCATATCAAGTACATAAACTTCAGTTTATAATTTATAAGAACCTATCACACTTGCAATTTTTATAGGCAGGTGAATACAAAAGCTTAATTAATGCGTTAGTTCACATTAGCTTCTCTTTGGAGGAGGCAGGCCGGGGGAGGGCGTGGGAAGTACATATACCATATTTATATATATATATAACATATATATCGTATAAAGTATATGGAGAAAATGCATTTACAATTTAAGTCTCGCTTAAGTTGATATTAGAAATTATTAGAATTTAACTTTAGTTTACTTCTCTCTTCTGATTCGCTATCTAGATACAATATAATGTGCTTAATTTGATTGCGCTTAATGCCACATAACATTTGATTTGATTGGAAATTAAAAGAATAATATTACAAAAGTAAACACAAATAAATAGGAGGCGTGGTAAATGGGGGGGGACGTAAGAAAGGAAGACAGGAAGGGAATCTCAACTATATGTAAGGCTAACAAAATACAAGGTTGAACAAATGTTTTGAGCATAATAATGAATACGTTGTTGTTGCTGTTGTTGTTTCTCTTTGCGGGCAATTGATTGATTGGTTGGATTGATAAGTCTGTGTGGCGATCAAACGATCTGATTGATCCCTCAATCGATCGATTGTTGTTCTCTATCTGTTTCGTTTTGCTACAGTTTGTTGTGTTGTGTTGTAGTGTGGTTACAAGAAATAAGGCGTCGTATTCTGTTTGGGTATCACCCGGTCGGAGTCTGGAACGGCTAGGAAGATCTTTGTCTCACGCTGCTGCGCTGTCTCAAAACTGAGTATGGCCGCCACGTTGCCGCAGCGATAGCAATAGTTGGGCGCCGACCACACGGTAACCAGTTTACCCTCGAACATGTACTTGATGCCCTCGTTGACCAACTGATGTGCTCGACAAATCAGATCAAGATTGTTAATGGTCATAAAGTCCTTGGTAACATTGTGCCCGAACAACCAGCCAGCACCGCGCGGACTCTGGCCCCTGTGAGAGAGTAGATTGCAGTCAGTCTAACGATCTTAAGACATGCATCTACACAGAGACACTCACCAGTACTCCATGTCCTCGGGGTCGGACCAGACGAGATCACAGAAGGCGCCCTTGTAGGGTATTTCGCCGTTGCGTTCGATTGTCCGTATTTGATCGAGTGTAATAATCTCAGGGCTCAGGCCGCCGTGCACGCACAGCACCTCCTCGTCAATAATCTATGTGGGAGTGAGTTTTTGTGTGTTATCGATAAAATATCGAGTGAGGGAGGGGAGTGTGTACGTACCGCCGCAATTGTGAGCAGATCGAAGACTTTGCAACAATATTTCCATCCATTCGCATTGCCATACTTGCTGAAGCACTCGTCAAAGAACCCATAGACCTTTGTTATCTGGCGTGTCTCGTGGTTGCCGCGCAACAGCGTTATCCGGCTGGGGTAGCGTGCCTTGAGCGTGAGCAGTCGGGTGAATGTCTCCAGGCTGTAGTAGCCCCCCGATCGACAAAGTCGCCCATGAATATATAATTCGTGTCAGGCACTTGGCCCCCGTTCGAAACAATTGTTCCAAATCATAGAACTAACAGAGAATAAACACAATATTATTATTGTGAGATCGTAGGGTGACCATGCTGTGCACACTCACCTGGCCGTGTATGTCGCCGCAGACGGTGACGGGCGTGCTGACTGGCTGTATGTTTGTCTCCTCCAACAGTATGTCACAGACCATATCACAGAGTTTCTTCAATTCATTTTCTGGCAAATATTTGCACTCCTTAACAATCTCAATCCATTTGTCAACATCACCCATTATTATTATTACTCCTCAATCTATTATTGTTTTTGTGTGTGCAGCGCACCCGAAGCCACTTGGTAGTTGGTTGTGGAGAAACCAAGAAGAATTTAACGCAAACAAATGCCGAATACAATAAAAAAATACTAAAAATTGCAAAATATACTAACTATCGATACGTGTCGATAACATTACAAAATACTAGCACGCTGTTAATGCCACTGTTAACTGTTAGCTGTTAACAGATTGTGTGCAGAGGGAACTGCAAAAATTCAATTCAAATGAGAAAAAATGAATAAATTTTACTTTGTGATCATCTTCATTGTGTGCTGCATTCTACGAAGTGACATTCCTTGCGCTCCCTTCCCCTTTCTCACTTTCTCGTTCTCTCTTTTACACACTGTGAATTCATAATTTAATTAATAATGCACTTTTTCTGTTGTTGCTTATTTTTTTTGGCTTTGCTTTTAGCAAGAAATTAGTTGTAATTAGCTTTTCTTTAAAGCAAATCATAATTAGCCCCATACCCAAGTTGGCCCAAAACAAGAGCTCCGGCTAAGTCCTGATGTGTCTGGCTTTGTTTGCTGCGCATAGAAATAATCACGCTTTTAAATTTTATTGCTGTGGCGCGCTGCTGCTTGTTGAATTTGCGCGTTGTGTGTTTGTGTTTGCCCCGTGTGTGTGTGCGAGTGTGTGTGTGTGTGTGCTTTGTGTCAGGCGGGGCAGAAACATGCTGGCATGTTGTTGTCTAGGGAATGTGGCAAGGGTTGAGCGGGCCTGAGCCAGGACTGCCGCTTCAAGGCAGCCAGCGGCGTAGGTGGGAAGGGAGTGAGGTGCAGGGCAGCAGGCAGGGCGCAGGGGGGCAGGGGCTGCTGCAGTAAGCTTGGGTATGCTCGGGTGTTGTTTGGAGAGTCTCATTAGTGACGCGAGCGCGGTTTTTCGCTGGTTGGGGCAACGCAAGTTATTTGTTTTGTTTTGTTTTGTTTTCTTTTCTTTTCGTACGGTGGCAAGGGGTGCAGGACAGGGAGGAAGGGGGGGTGCGTACGAGGATGCTGCCTGCCATGAAATTGGATTTAACAGGGTAACAAAAGGGTTAAGCTCGGCTCGCCTCTTACTCTGGCTGCAAATGCAGGCTGGTCCCACTGTCACTACCTTTTGGCGCGCTGCTCAACACTGACTTTAACAGCGGGTTTAACTATTTATAGTGTGGCAGCCTCATTCACAGCGAAACACTCGGCAACAACAACAACAATTCGCCAGCAGTGCGTGCTGCATCATTAGTACCGTTATTTTATGCACTCTTCCGCTTGGGGCAACAACTTCATCTCTTTGCGCCACTTTCATGCGTCTCTTTTAGTGTCTGCTTCGTTTCCGCATTGTTGTTGTTGTTGCTGTTGCTGCCTGGCACAATGTTGACAATTAAGTTAAACTTGTTTTCCTGCTTCGTTTCGTTTCGCCAATTTTGTCTCTTATCCCCTCTCCCTTGCCCACGTTCTTCTTCGCATGCGAAGTGCGTGCGCTTTGCTATGTCCTGGCAATTTTGCAGCCCCTTTCCCTTCCCTTCCCTTCCCTTCACTTCACTCTCTTCCCCTTCTCTCCCTTCATCCTGTGGCCCCCTTTGACGCTCCTTGCTGATTATCAATGCTGAGGCTGACACTGAATCTGAGGCTGACGCTGATGTGGTTGATAATTATGTGTCCATGTCCACCCAGCTGCTCCGCCTGCCTGCCTGCTTGCCAATTGGACATTGCTTTCATTCTCTTATTCTTCTCATTCTTCACTTTTTTTTCATCGGTACTTTTGTTTATACCCTTGCACAGGGGATATCACTTTTTAACAGTTGCTTACAACGCACCTCAGCAGACATCTTTGGCCCTGAAAAGTATACTATATACAAGTCGATTTAGCCATGTCTGTCCGTTTTTGTATACAAATCTTTATCCCGGTTTTTCGATTAGATTTTCTATCATAAAAAGGAACAAATGTTTCAGAATTATTGTTTTATATTTGCATATTTCGATTAGGCATGTTTTCAACATATTTTTGTCTTTTTTTTCACTACTCTATCAGTTTTTTTCTAACTTTTTTCACATTTATCCTCTTTTTTGTGAGGGAGTAGTCCTGAACTTTGTCTGTCTGTCTCTAGTCTCTCTGTTCCCCCTGTTAGACTGTCAGTCTTCTTCTCTGTCCCTCTGCCTGTCTGTCCGTCTGCCTGTTTGTCCAGATTAAAACTAACATAGAAACAATCAAATGAAATTACAAACAATTTATAAGGGTGGGCATACAAAGTTCGGCATGCCGAATGTAACCTCACATTCTGCTTGTGCTCTGTGTGTGTGTGTTTTTTTGGCATTGTCTTCGCCGTCATCGTTGGTCACGTCGGCCATTTGGCCGGCTTTCTTTTTTACTGTTGACGTTTTGTTAACTTGTTTTTTCCTGCCTGCGCCATCTTCTACAGCTTCTCCTTCTACCAGTTGTCTTCTCCCTTTTACCTTTATCATCATTGCCATCCGGCAGTTGGCAGTCAACGGTCGGCAGTCGGTGCTGAGTGCTGCTGCGGCTGCTGCTCCTTGACTCTTGCTGCTTCTTGTTGTCGCTTTTATTGTCGTCGAAAATTAAATAAAATTAATTACCGCGTGTGTTTGTAGTCACACACACACACATACACTCACGTAAGGTCACTGGCAGGCTTTCACTTGCACACACTCACACACACATACACACACATAAAGCAAAAGGCACACGGCGTCGACATTAACGCAGCAGCGGCTGTCGCAGCTACAATTTCTGCTGCCGTCGTTCCTTCTGCTGCTCCTCCTCTACTCCTTCTTCTCCTTCTGTTACAGCTCCATGGCAGTCGCACGCGTTGATTCACGTGCGTGTACGTAAGCTGCGACAGCGACAAACAACAATCGCTGCCACAGTGGCATCCGTAGATTGAGGCACGCGCCCCATGCGGCATGTCAAGTGCAGCCCCATCGCATTGAACTGCGATCAGCAGCGTTGCCAGCTGAGAGGACAACGCAGCTGTTAATGCACTGCAAATGCAAGACATGGCAAAGAAAGAAAGACAGAGAGAGTGTGAGAGAGAGAGCTTAAGCTTAACATAATGCACAGCTTTGCCTAAACTGTGCCTCTCTTGCTGTAAGCTCTGTGAGAGGCTGACGACTGCATCTAACTGCTTGATCTCTCTCTTTTTTTCCTTAATCGCTTTGCCTTGCTCTCTCTTTACTGTGCTACTGTTGTGCGTACGAATGAATGACTGAATGACAGAATAATTAAATGAATGGATGAATAACCAAATGAATGAATGAGTAGATGAATGATTGAATGACTGTATATTATATGAAATAACATTTTCGGCTGCATCGAACTCCTTGATCTCTCTCTTTCTCTTTAATTTTCCTTATAATAAATGAATATTTATGAATATTATATTATCTCTCCTCGATTTCTTTCTCTCTCTCTCTTATGTTTTCCCTACTCGCCTTACTTAACTCTCTTCACTGTGCCAGGCGCGTATCGTCAGCATTATCAACAGTTGCCAGTTGCTTCTCTTTGACTGGCAACCTGTGGGCAAGAGCAAGAGGGAGTACCGAGCAGAAGGAAGAGAAGAGGTCGGAGGAGAGTGAAAGCCTCAAGGTATAATGTCGCCAGTCGAGTGTTGCTTCAAATTACGACAGCCAGCTCGCGTGTGCGTTTGTGCGTGTGGGTGTGTGTATGTGTGTAGCAAATGCTGCAAGGCTGCTGTTGACTAACAGAGCTAGCACAACAGCGCTGCTCCCACTCTTTGCCTCTTCCTCCCGCTCTCCCACTCTCTGACTGTGCACTCTGCTCTTAGGTCTTACTTCAATTGCTACCGCATTTGCCATCATCTTTGCCCGTTGTCAAACAAAACTACGTACAGTGGGAGCAAAACGAATAAATGGCAGATAAAAATAAATAAACAAAATAAAGATAAATGTTTTTTTGAAATTGACTAGTTTACAGTGATCAATCAAACAGGGACAGTGTGCACAGTGCAACAAATTTGCTGTATAATTGCAGTGTGTTTCTATTATTTGCTTCACTACTGTGTGCAAGAGGGAGAGAGACGCTAGAGGCGAGCACTGTATGGCGGCCATGTTGCCTTAAGGAGTAATGGTGCGCACATTAGCAATAAGAAGCACGGCGTTCTCTTCCTCTCTCTCTCTCTCTCTTTGTGTATCATTTCGTGCGTTTGCTTTGTTTTATTTATTTATTGTGCGCTTCTAACTTTGCGCCCACTGCACGCACATAGAGAGAGAGAGAGAAGAGAAGAGAATAGGATAGAACCCCCGCCGAAAATAGAATTTGTTCTGCTTCTGTCGCATCTTCTGCTGTTTTTATTGTTGTTTTCGCTGTCATTACAACTACCACTATTAGTCGTTGTTGTTGTTGTTATCGTAGTTGTTGTTGTTGTTGTTGTAGCCGCTTTTCTTGTGGCCTTTTGACTTTTTAGTGCTTTGGCATTTGACTTTTTTCATTGCCTTTGCGCTGTGAACGAGTGAAAAAGGCGAATTGCGAAAAGAAACTGCCAAAGAAGAGTGGAATGACAGCATGAAGAGGCAGGAGGGGAGAAGGGGGAAGGGAGGAGGAGGGGGGTCAAATTGTTGTACATAGTTTGTTACTGCGATAAAAACGAAAATAAAAGCAAAGCAGATAAAATTAAATAGTGGCCAAAACAGACAAGGGCGGACCAGCAGGCGGCTTGCCTCTCTCTCTGTGTGTGTGTGTGTGTGTGGGCGTTGCGTTGAGCTGCGCTGAGCTGAGCTTGACTCGCCCATAAATGCAGGTGCCTTGCGGGCGTTCAAGGGGGCGTGGCAGCACGTACAAAAACTAATCGTTCAATTAAGTTGAAAATGCACAGAGAGAGAGAGAGGGAGGGAAAGGGAAGGAGTGAGGGAGGGAGAGATAGGGGAAGGAAGAGGGAGGAAGAGAGGGGGGAAGAGGGCGCAGGGCTCTGGAAGCGCAGCTTCCTTTCCTATTGCTCAACATGTCCAGAACAAGTAGCGAGTACAAAAAGTTAATGAAAACGCAAAAACACAAAATAAAAACAACAACACACACACACACACAAGCACACACGCAAGCTCATAGACGCAGACGTGCATGTGACACATATGCGAGTGTATATGTGTGTGCGTATGAGTGTGTAAAGTTAACTAAGCTTACAACTAAGCTGGGCATACGTATACCCTGTAATGATAAAATTTGATGTGGTATGCTGCAGTTTGGTAAGGGGGAGGTGGTAAACAGTGTTGACAAAGCCACCTGTAAAAGCCTGAGAGAAAGAGCTCTTTAATAAAAAGCAGGGTGTTTGTAGCATATCACTGCTTGATTAAAATATTTACTATTTATTTATATTGTCACTTTCTAAATGCCTAAGGTTGCCATATCAACTAGAATCAGCTGTTCTAATCTGAGTTCTATGCAGCTGTTAAGTCTTATGCTAAGCAGCTGTTAGATCTCATTCTAAGCAGCTGCTAAGCATCTGTTAATGTTTGCCAGTCTGTTAAAACACAATTAAATTATGTTATTAATTAAAATGCTTGCATTTTGCAATTGATACTTATTTAATCGGAAGAAAGGCGGTTGCATTAATTGGTGTAGCAATAAACAGAGGGTATCATTGTTTGCCTACTGTTGAAGGGCCTTGAATAGTCGCCTAACAAAATGTCACACAAACCTATAGTTCCCAATACACACGCAGACACACACACAGACAGAGAGACAGACAGACACACACACACACACACACATGGACACACCCAATGAACGTAAATGGGGCGTGGAGTTGTTGGCAGCAGCAAAAGGAAGCGAGATCTCCGTGAATGGAAGTGTGCCAAAGGGAATGGGAAGAGGGAATTACAAAGGCAGCCGAGAGGAGGGTGCTACAGGAGGGGGGGGTGTGGAGTAGAAGAGCGAAACGAATGCTGCTTCAGCTGCTGTTGTTTAATTTCTTTTGAGCACAAAACAATTATCAATTAATGTAGCGTTATGTTGCTGTGTGTGTGCGTGCGCGTGCGTGTGTGTGTGTGTGTGCGTGTAAATGAAATTGTTTAAGCTGACAATGTCATAAGGAAGAGACCACGGTTAGGAGACGCTGGCAGGGAGAGAGAGAGAGGAAGAGAGAGAGGGGAGGTCGGGGGTGGTTAGGGGAGGTGCCTAAGGAATGTGTGGAGTATCTCGTTATTTGGCAGTTTTACGGTATTTTTGCGATTGTCTGCGCCAAAGTGAAAATTTTGTTTATACACACGCCAAACAATGCAAATATTTATGATGTTATATGTTGAATGAAAAGCGAAGCAAAGGGAGGGGAAGGGCGGTAGAGGAGCAGAGGGAAAGAAGAAAGAGATGGCAAGGGAAGTGTAGGGAAGTTAAGAGAGGGAAGAGAAAGGAAAGGAAATTGTGGGAAAGTAAAGAGAGGCAAAGAGAAAGGAAGGGAAAAGAAGGGAACTAAAGGGAAGGCAAAAAAGGAACGGAAATGAAGGGAAGTAAAGGGAACAGAAGGAAGGAAGTGGTAGTAATGGATGGCAAGAGAGGGGAATGAAAGTAAAGGGAGACTGAGGAAGGCAAGTGAAGTAAAGGATGTAAAGGGGGAGAGTAGTAAAGGGAGCTCAGGGCAATTAAAACTATAAAACACACAGAGTAATTAACGCACTTGCCAATATTTGCACTATACTTGGATCTATATGATTTTATAGTCTGCCCCATCATGGGGCATAAACTAACGTACTACGAGTATATGAGACTGACTACATTGACGGTACTCTACTTGGGGCTAGGACACTTGGCAAACTTGTTGACTGCTTGCAGCAAGTTGCAGTTGTTGCCGTTGTTGTTGTTGTAGTTGTAGTTGTTGTTGACCGAACATCCGTTTGCGAGCCATATTGCTCGCTATGTCAGCAGAGGAGTAGCAGAAGGAGTAACGAAAGGAGGGGGTGAGAAGTGGGAGTGCCATACTGTTAGGAACTTGTTTGCCCCATCGATGGATGAATTTATATTTAACTGTACTTTACTATCTGCTTCTTCTTCTTCTTCTTGTTCTGTTGACTTTCCGTGTACTCAGCACAAGCACTTATCTCTCTCTTTTTTTTGCCTCCTCTTCTTCTTCGTCAATATGCAGTGCCAACAACAAAACAAGCAGTAACAACAACTGCAATTCGAATGCATCAGAGTTATCAAAAGTTATATTCGCATGCCGAATCCGAATACCGAAAACGGAACTAAACAATTCTGCAAAAAGGATATCCGGTTTAATTGATTGGGCCGAATTGCAAAGTTCTGGCCTCGCCCTGGGTGAAGCTTTTAAGGTACTGCTGTCTCTTTCTATGAAATTTGTTAGAACTTTTCTTGAATTGATGTACAGACAGTGGCTTCAGAGCATGAATGCTTGATTGATCTATATATAACATAGAATCTGATCTCATTGCAGGTATAAAACCATTTCATGAAGAGTTTCAGTATAAATAGCATAATATATTTGTCTCTTTCTAGTATATTAGATGTACCCGCTACCCACTTGGCCAAATCGATTTCTTCAATATATAAATTCTATGTTTTTAAAATTTTGTGTTGCATACTTTCAGGTAGGGCCTTCAAAAACAGTACATATTTTAAATTACTTAAATAACTTCTATCTCAATTATCCGATCGCACCCAAATTTTCAGAAATCATTTGGGCGTTGCTAGTTATTGTGTTTACTAAAAATGAACTATACTGGATTAAAATTACACTTGGAATTAGGTTTTTATCAATTTATATAGAGAATATTTGTATCTAAATAGGAAATAGTTAGTATGAAATAGATTATTATATATATGAAATATGATATACTCGTATATCATCTATATTTCATTCCTCATTAAATACAAACACTAACTGCGGACTATATTTATAACTGATAATAAAGCTCATTTAATGTATAAAATCATTGAATAGGAACCTTCCACGCGGCTTATTTATTGCAATATAGATGTATTTGCTCGGGTCCAACATCCTGTGCAGCAATCGCAATTAAGGCTGGCCATGTTAGGATGGATTTCACATTTATAGTATCTGGGCAATTTGATCAGCATAAATATTTAAGCGTTTATCCAATTTAATTTATATGCTCTTGCCATATTGCGTATTTATCAAGCTCAATTCTACATTTTACACTCTCTTGTCAGCTGCAACAGTGTGGCAAATGCATTTCTGTCACAGCTATCCCCTTCTCTTCCCTCCCCAACCTTGTTCTTACTTTAGAGTGATTTTTCGTATTTCTTATTTTGACATTAAGCTATTAGTTTTGCAATTATTATTGCGGAGCCAACTCTAGTTCTCATCTCTCCCCCCGTTCGCATTTGGTATCAAATTCTGGTTTTTGCTGTCTTACTACGATTTCAATTGTAATTTTGATTTTACTTTGTTTTATTGCATAGAACTACAAGCACGGACATGCACAGACATGTACAGTAAAATGCCAGTGCATGCGTGAGTGTATCAAGCATGTACATACATATGTATGTGTCGTCGCCCAGAGGTCAGAGTGCAATCGCAACATGTCTGGCAATTTTATTTCATTTGATTTTACCCTGGAAGTGATAAGCTGTTCAAAAAAGGTCTAAAGGAATTTTACAATGAACTTAATCGGCTTTAAAATGTAATAATACACATTCCTGCGTGTATAAAGATAAAGAACTTTTTACGATGAGAACTAAAGGCAAATAAAGAAAATCTATCGTTGCCTTGAAATATCGCACAAAAAACGTTGAAAATCCTGAACTTTACGTGTGAAATGAACTATAAGTAAAATTCAATGAAAAAATACGTCGTATTTTCTTTATATCGAGAACAAAAGGTAACCGTTTGCTGCACATTAAGAAATAACTATCGTTGCCTTGAAATGTTGTTGTCAATAGTAATTTTTTGGATATGCAAAATTAAATGAAAAAGAAAAAGAATCGTTTTTTTTTAATAGTTGCAGTACTCGTTGATATTTTTACAGCATACCTACAAGTCTGATACAGTGAAACCACATTGAATATACCGCATTTTAAGCATAACACGAACATTTGAGTATTATTTTTCCCTCGATTGTTAATCGAGAATATTGCAGCTGAAATTTGTTTAAGTTTTATTTGAATCGTTTGTACAGTTTATCGATGTTTTTTTTATTTTCGTCTATGATGATTTCTGTAAATGATTATTTTCGGGTGGTTGCTGTTGCTGTCAGCTAAACGTTGACGTCATGACGGACTTTTGCAGCAAACATAAATTCATAAAACAAAAGAAATAACAAGTGAGTAACGAGAGTGAATAATCGAATGAATAACCGGCTAATGTTCATGTAGTTCCTGACCGACCAAGACGATGGGAGTGCGTAAGCAACAATTTACAATTGCCTGTTTTTTTGTACTTTGGACACACATGTTAAATGTGTAGACATCTTGTGTGGATTGGTAAAATCGAGTTAAATTGAACTGCTTGGAAAGTCCTACAAGTTGGCCGGGAATGTGGCAACTTCTCAATCTCTTTATTTCTCTCTCTCTCTTGGATAATCGTATGTTTTGATGAATTTAAGTTTTATTTCACTTGCTTTTATTTGCGGCTAACCGAATCGGATATTAAGGCTGACAGCGTGACACGAGGGAAAGATAGGAAATATCATGCAGATATTTCATGCATGGTGTCATTAAATGTTTCAATCTCTAGTTTCAAGATATTGCTAACGATACTATTATTCTCGTTCTCAAAAGATCTGTTATGCTTAAGTTTATCTCGTGACACGAGCTCCAGTCAAATAGCTTTATTCAAATAGGTTTATTCATAGTCAAAAAGGGTTTATTCAAATAGGTTTCTTAAAAGTCAAATGGATTTCCTTAAAGTCAAACAGGTCTATTAGCCTCTCGTGTCGTGTCGTGTCACGTGCACATCTCTAGTTGGTTTGTGTTTTTGTTGAGACACAGCTGTTTGCCTAGCAACCACATAAATAGTCGAAAAAGCATTTTGTCTACACGCGCAATTATCTGCACTTTCGAATTTACATTGCTCAATGGATCGTTCTCTATTTTATATGCCTGTCTGTGTGTGTGTCTGTGTGTGTGTATGTGTGTGTGTCGTTTAGCAACACATGCAAAGTGGAGCGTGTAAACATACCCTCACTAAGCTGGGCCAATGCTGCTCGCATTAAGTGCAATGGCAGGAGAAGCAAGGGAAGAGAGAGAGAGAGAGAGAGAGAGAGTAGAGAAGGGAGGAAGAGTCGCTTTTAAGTACGAGGCATACACAGAGAGCAGATAGATAAGGCCAAAGTGTGGCAGGGCATGAGCAGACAGAAACAACTTCTCTCACTCTCTGTCTCTTTCTCTTTCACACACACACACACTCGCACAGACAGCCACTAAAAGTCTAAAGTAAAACTTAGCAAAATGTTAATTAAATTCCAACAACGAATCAAGTAATTTACAACGACTAAGTCGAAAACCCCAAAGCACCGGCCAAACATCCCAGCTCAGCCCAGAGCAGAGCAGAGCAGCCCTGCCCAGGTTATTTCATGGCCTCTCACCTACACACACACACACACACACTGACACACACTGAGGCACACACACACTGGCGCACTTAGGTGCCTTGACAGTAAAATACGGGAAATGCTTAAAGCTAACTGTATTTTCGTGTACGGCGGATTCAGCCTCTAATTCAGCACCCTCCCCCTAGCACCCCCTTGCTATCTGCTTCAGCTCCTGCCCCGCCCAGTCGAGCTGAGGGTTGAGGGTGTTCTTCTGCTTCCTCCTCCGCCTCCGCCTCCTGCTGCTCTCCCTGAGTGTCTGTTGCCAGTGTGTCTCCCTTTGGCTGCCTCCGCTGATTGTCCCGGTTGTCCCCAAAAGCCAGTCGACAAAGCAAACGTTAAAGAATATGGCGCACAGGCAAGCACAGGAAGAAAGACAGGGCTGGGGAGGAGAAGCAGAAGGAAGGCGAGTGGGAGAGATGAAAGAGCTAGAGGTGCATTTCCAGACTGTTTTGTGTAGTGGGAAAGATATGTAGGATGATAAGATAATGGAGAGTAATGTAAGATCAGTTGAAAGAACACAGGGGAAGGAACGAGGGAAGGGAGAGAGGAAGAGATCAAGAGAGGAATATAGAAAGATAAATAGGAGAGAGAGAAATAATAAAAGGAAGACAGGAAGAGTGATACAGAAAAAAAAGGTATACAAAGAGAGAGAGAAAAAGAGAGAAGGAAAGTGAAGCAGAGAGACAGACAGATTTAACTAGAGGAAAGAACTGAAAGGAGAGAGATAGATAGAAGATAGAGAGAGTATAGTAGAAGGACAGACAGAGATAACAGAAGAAACTGAGAGCAGATGAGAAGGGAATAAGAGAGATAGAGAGGAGAAGTCAGAAGGAAGGGACTCAGAGGAAAGTAGAGATACATATAAAGAAACACAGAGATTGTGGTGAAAACTGGAGGGAAATTTGGAATAAATATTAAAAAGGTGAAGTAGAAGACGTCGAAGAAATAGAAGTAGAGAGCTAAAAAAGTTATACTCAAATCCAAAAGTATTCAACTTAAATATCAAGAAAGACAGTAAGAAAAGAGAAGGAAATATTATAACTTACACAAATAAATAATCAAATTTATTCTAAATGAAGTACATTAAAAATAACTTTAAGGCGGGGTGTGTCACTCGTTTGCGAGTTCATCAAAACGACTCTGAACTTAGAATTTAATTCAGAACGAGGAAGTAAAAAGACTGCCGAATATTACATAAGGAATATACGCAACCGGTAGGGGGGAGGGGAGCAGGGTAACCCACTTTAAAGAAAATAAAAAAAAGAATCCACGAATAAATTAGCATAAATGAGTTGAATTTCAACGCATCATGGTAGAATATGACGATAAAGCAAATAACATAAAAACCATAAAAAGGAAGCAGAAGGAAGAACGGCAACAACACAAAAAAAAAAAACAACAAATAACAACGACAAAACGACAAAAAAAACAAATAACTTATAAGAAAACAGAAATTTTGCAAAGCAAATTGTATATAAGAAAATATTAAACGAGCAGAAAAAAGGTAACAAACCACGCTCGAAGGCAGGGCAGAAAGAAAGAAATAATAATAAACAAATAGCAGAGAATAAAGTAGGAGAAGGCGGAAACTAAATTGTTGGAGAGCGAATGAAAGTTGCCAGAAATAAAAGTGAGTGAAGAGAAACAGGAAACAGAAGGAAAATATGAAAAAAGTGGCAAATCAACAACAAAAACAAGTACAATATAAGGAAAGTAATAGTGTTGCCTGCTCGACTGTTATACACCCATTTTATACCCGTTATGTACCCGTTATGGACCCTTTATATTCCTGTTTCACATTATAATTATAATCGTTATACATCCGTTAGGCATCTGTTATACACCTGTTATACATCCTTTAGGCATCTGTTATACACCTGTTATACATCCGTTAGGCATCTGTTATATATCTGTTATACACCCGCTATACACTCTTTACTCACCTGTTATACATCTATTATACACCCGTCTTACAACTGTTATATACCTGTTATACACTCGCTTATACTACATATGTACATTCGTTATCTAGCTGATCGTCCTTCAAAATTGTTTCCTAAGACTCCTTGCATGTTTGACGCAATTTATATTGCATACTTGCAGGCGCTATCTTGGAAATCTGTACGCACAGTAAAGTTATTGCTTAAAATGAGTTCTTTAAGCTTAAAATGGCTAACTTCGCCAGGTCAGTGCACTAGAGTAGCGCGTTAAGGATAGCGCGACAATGAGAGAGAGAGAGAGAGAGAGCAAGAAGAAGAGTGAGGTTATGGTGGAGGGAGATTATGCCAGGCATATGGAAAGAGAATTTACTTAGATTTTTTACTTAGTTTAAATGACAGCAAAGCTTTTACACTAGGCAAGGGTGTTTGTGTGTGTGTGTGTCGCATTATTTGCTTGTACGTGCGAAATGAGTGCAGAAAGTCGCCGCAAGTGATGCTCGCCCGATTTTCGGCGGTAAAACGCGGCCAATGAGGCAGCAGAGGAGCAGCAAGAAGAGCACAAGGAGGAGAACAAGGAGCAGAACAAGGAGCCGCACAAAGAGGAGAACAAGGAGCAGAAAGAGCTGGAGCAGAAGATGAAGTACAGAAGCAAGAGAAGGGGGGAATGAGGAGAAGGGGAAACAAAGCAAGCCAGTGCTGAAGCGGTAGCCGCTGCCTGAGGCGGTGCTGCTGTAGCTGGAGTTGAGAGCAAACTTGAAAAACAAAAACGATTTTCCGACGGCGGCGGCGTCAGCGTCGGCGTTGGCGTTGGCGTTGGCGTTGGCGACGTCGCCGGCAACACCAGCTGCCGCCTTGTCGCGTTGTCCGATTGCTTTAGCCATTTTTTTTTGCTTTTTTTTAAAGCTTTCCTTTAGCTTTTTTTATTCATTTATTTTTTTGCATTTTTTATTTTGTCGCTAATGACGCAGCTTTGGTGGCCAGGGAGCGCTTGTCGTCGTGGGCGTGGCAGTGTGACAAGAGGAGTGAGAGAGGGCGAGCAAGGGGCGGGGGAGGTAGGAGGCAGTGCGTGGGCGGGGTAGGGCAACAAATGTTGACTAGCCCCAAAGGCAAAATTGACAAAAAAAAAGCTGGGCACGTTACGTCGCCGCCTGTCGAGAGTCGCGAAGTGTTCTGTGTGTCTCGCAATGCTCGAGGGGCCTTCAGCTGCTGCTGCTGCTACCACTCTCTCTCTCTCCTACTCTCTGCGCTCTCCTCTTTCTCCCGCTCTCCCTTCCTTTCTCTCTGTCTCTCTGGAGAAGGAAACTGCTGCCAGTAGGGATAACGTAATTGCTGGTCTGCTGTGCGGTTGTGCGTGTCTGTGTGTGTCTGTCTGTGTGTGTGTGTGCCTGTGTGTCTGTGCTGTGCCTATCTGTGTGTGTGTGCCTTTGCCTGCGTCTGTGTGCGAGCCAAGTTAACAACACAATTTGGCCGCAAATAAAATACAAGTTAGTTAATCCCACAACGTGTTGAATTTAATCAGTGGCCCATTTTTCACTTGCCACCCGAATGTGGCCCAAATTTTCGCTTCCTTTTTGTTGCCCCAGTTTGCCTGTGCAGGCCTCTCCCTCTCTCCCCCCTGCGCTGCCTATGCTACTGCTCCGCCGCAGGCAGTCGAGTTGGAGTAGGAGGAGGAGCTGCGCTTCTTGTTTGTGCCTTGTCTGACCGCCCGTCGCTTTTGTTGTTGTTCGCGCTCATTCTTTTTTGTGCTTGTTGCTGTAGTTGGGGCAAGTTTCTGCTGCCACTGCCACGCTGCTGCTGCTGCCACTACGTTGAGATTTGTAGTCAATAATTGCATTGATGATGATGAGCTTGTGCCGTCTGCCGCCCGCTGCCTGCTGCCTGCTGCCCGCCAGCTTGGTTGCCTCGGCGTGCTTAATTGTGCTTTAAACAGAGCTTAATTGGTGATTCTCACTGGGAGCGGGCCGGGCGGGCCCCGAGGGGAGTCTAGTGGGGCGTGTCATGGGGTTAAGCATGATGTGGACCTCCACAATGAGGTCAAAAGTTGTGGCTACAGCATGAAGAAGTATAAAAAAGTGGACAGGAGGCGAGGAAGACATTGAGAGAGAGAGAGGGAGAGAAAGGCAGGGAACAAGAAGAGAAGGAGAGAGAGAGAGAGAGAGAGAGGAAGGGGAAGGGAGATGAAGGAGATGAGGCAGAGGAATCATGTAGAAAAAGTGAAAGAAGGATGCAAGAGGCGCGAGAGGCAAGGAGCTAGAGAGGGGAGAAAGAGGCGCAATATGAGAAAGAGGGCACAGAGTATGAAGTGCCAAAGAGAGAGAGAGAGACGTGCAGGGAGATAAAGATAGTTGGAGAGAGAGAGAATGAGAGTGGGAGGTTAGTGTAAGGGAAATGAAATCATAGTCAGATTAAAATAATAAGGAAACTTGAGACTAATGAGCGAAGCAAAAAAGAGGGGAGCTGAACAAGGCTTGCAATAGAACAGATAATTATAATGAGTGCCTCATGTGAGAGAGAGGGAGAGAGAGGGGAGAGAGGGGAGAGAGGGGGGAGATAGATAGAGAGGGTGGAGAGCAAACCTGAGATGAAAACAAAGTGAGAAGGAAGAAAATCAATCAATTAAAGCAGTTTTAACAGCAGCAATTAGAAATCCACAGAGAGGAAAGGGGAAGCAGCGACAGCAAGGAGACAGAGGAGAAAGAGGCAAGAGGAGGGAGCAGACCAAAGAAAGAAATCAAATCTAAAAGAAATCCTAATCAATGAACTAAGACTGAAGCAGCAAGAGCAAGCTAAGGCGACAGGCGAAGGGGCCGTGAAAGGGCTAAGGAACAAAGGCAGCAGAGACAAAACAGCACTGAGAGAAAGAGATGGAGGCTGGAGGAGAGGAAGAGAGAGAGGGAGGGAGGGAGGTGAGAGATAGGGAAAGAGAGGGAGAGAGAGGGAGAGGGGGAGGGAGAAGCAGGGAGGGAGATAGAGAGAATTAGAGCGACAGCGCTGCACGCACAAACAAAAACAAGAGAGACAGACAAATATTTTGTCGTGTTGCCGCTGGCGTTGCTGATTTTGATATGAGCGACCGCAGAGCATCGAGCCAACGTATTCCCAGTTTCCCAATTTCCACATCATTTTCATCTCATGCACGCACACACTAACACACACACACGCACGCACACTGTCAACATTTGCGATTTCGATTGTGGCTTCGATTGCTCCGCTGGCTGCCACTGCCTTTGCCACAGCCTCTGTTGTCCAGTTGCCTGCTGCCTACGTTCCACTCTGCTGCTGCTCCACCCCCTCACTCCCCTAATCCCCTACCCCTCATCCCTTGCTCCCCTGCTCCCCTACTAACTCACTGTCCATCCAGGCTGCCTCTCGTGCTGGTCATGTTGTTTACGGTTTTACAATTTCGCTGATTGCCAATGATTCAAGCGCGGCGGCTTAGTCTGTTTGCCAGCTGCACACACACACACACACACGCACACGGCTGTTGGCTTGTCAGTGGGGTAAGGAGAAACGCAGGTTATGTTAGAGAAATTAGTACAGTAATCATCTGTTAAGACTGACAATTAGATAATGCGGCCTCCGGATTAGGCAGCTTGTGCCTTGGCATGGCTTCACTTGTCTTCTTGTTGCTTCTCGCAACACATTTGGTGGCACTTGCCACGCCGCGGGGGGCAAGTAGGCTATCTACTTTAGGTTGTCAGTGTTGCTGTTGTTGTTGTTGTTGTTGCTGGTGTTTTGACAGCGTTTATTGTCAGCGCCTAATGAGCCATGGAACTTAATAAGCAAGCACTTGTAATGACTTCTTTCTGCGAGGGCATGAGAGTGATAGAGAGGGAGAGGGAGAGGCAGAGCGAGGAAAAAGCAGCACAAGCCTGTAGTTTAGTGTGTGTGTGTGTGTGGTGGGAGTGTGGTGTGTGTGCGTGTGCCATGCATGGAAATCAGCACGAGAAATGGGCAGACGATGGCTCAGAGCCATAAAGTCTGATTCGTTGCGCCTGACTGGGATTGCGAGGGGGGCTTCCTGAAGGGGAAAGAGGGAGGGGGGGGAGAGGGCGAAGGGGAGGTGTGGCAGTACAAGGCCAGAGGGTAGCTGTTACGCAGAACGTTGAGAATGCCGGCAGGACTCGGCCATAAAGCGCGCATAGTAAATTGAATTTTGTAGCCTTTTGCGGCAGCGGCTCCTTCACATTTTGATGTACGGCCAACCGAAATGTAGGTGTACTGGCAGATACCACACCCCCTCTCTCCTTCCATCCACCAACAGGGTACCCCCTGGATACCCCTAACCAGTCACTAGCTACACTGTGAAGCACTTGACAGCAACAGCTGCCACTGCCTCGACTGCTACCTTCTCTGCTACCTTCTCTGCTACCTTCCTGCTGCCATCTCTGCTATCTCCTCTGCTACCTCCTCTGCTACTACTGCGAGTAACGCACAATTTGTTTTTAGGTTAGGTTTGCATAGAATATCCTTTTTACGCTCCTCGACCATCCTGCTGGATGTGTGTGAAGCGTGTGTGAGTGCCTGCCAGCTGCCAGATGATTTGCTCATAAAGATATTCAGTCTTAAATTGCATTTGAGTTTTCTTTTTTTTTAGGTTAGGTTAAGTTGTCTGTTTTCATATGCTTGCAGAGGGTATATGCGATTTGGTCAGCAGCTTGAGCAGAACTTTGATTTCATATTCTATAAACATTCTTGATTAGCAGGCCAGTCAAATTATGCCAGGTTTGGCTGTTACAGGTTTAAAGATATACTAATGTTCTATATATTTAAATGTAAACCTATATATACAAATCACTTGGAACATACTAGTAAGAATGCTTATAACTATTAAATCCGAAGTTGTATATAATTAGCATACGATAGGAACAATCGGTTTAAGGGTATAAGCTCTTCAACTTGACCGAGATAACCTTTCTCACTTTCTTGTTCTCTCGAGATTGAGTTTGTGTGTGCATAAAACTCAAATCAGTTGGGCAATACACATGTGTGTGTGTGTAGGTTTGAGTGTCTGTCGGTGTATATGTATGTGAGTTTGTCGGGTTTGCGTTAAAGTAGTAGCATTAGCAGGTAGTTCAGCTATTTGAGGTTATGTTGCGCTTTACTTTTTTTACTTTTGCCAAGCCTGAGCTGAGCTGAGTGATGGCTGTGAAAATGTTTTCTACTTCTGCTTCTTTATCTGTTTGATATAAAATCATAAAAATGTGCGAGGGAAATTCTGCAGAAAAATTGAGCTTAAGCGCGTTTTACGTTTATTGAGGTTATGTTGGCAGCGGCGGCGACTTTGCGGTTATATTGAAGAAATATGGAAAGCTTAATCAAACTAGTGGGAAGAAAGGGGAGAAAGACTGAGTAAGAGAGAGGGAGACAGAGAGAGGGAGATAGAGAGAGAGAGAGAAGAGAAGAGAGAGAGAAGAGAGGGAGAGAAAGAGAGAGAGTAAACTATCACAGTTTATGTTGAGGGTTGAGTAATTGTTAAAGTTTTGCATATTCGCGCAGTCTTATCTGCTACAACACACGATGCTGCATTGTAAGGTTATGTTATGCTTAAATTGAGGTTATGTTTGGCATTTAAAGCTCGCCTGCACAACGAATGCAGCCATTGAAACTCAAGTACCAGCGAGGACAAAGGGACGACTGCAATATCAATTAAGAAGCCAGCGAGCTCAGTAAAGCGATACATGCGATATGCCGTACGTATGTATGTTAAATATTAAATAATTGAGGTTATGCGCTGCTTGAACTCGTAACTATTAATTAAATCTTTCTCTCTCTCCCTCTCTGTCCGTCTCTCTCTTGCTCTGTCTGTCTCTCTCTGTTTTGTCTTCTTGTTGCCGACTATAAATGCAATATTAATTGGGCATTAATCAAGTGAGTTTTGTGGGCGCCTCTTATTATGAATGATGATGCTTATAGATGATACTTAGATGCCTATTATTAGATGCCAGTATGGTTAACACTTTTGTGTGTGAGTGGGCGAGTGAGAGGGCAAATGAGAGGGGGAAGAGAGAGAGAGTGAGCTAGTGATGGCTTTGATTGCAATTGGGCAACGAAATTGGAATACTTGGCGATTGGTAATAAAGCAATTGGGCATTGGCAGCCTCTGTGTGTGTATGTGTGTGTGTGTGTGCACCAATTGGTTGCATACTTAATGGCGCCTGCTGTTGCTACTGCTGCTGTTGCTGCCACTCTGCCTCTGCTGGCGCCTGACACTCAATCGACAGCACACGCTCGACAAATTTCAATAACAGGCCGTAGCCAGTTTCCAGGCTACCTCTGCCTCTGCCTTCCGAAAATGCTCACCAACTGCGGCAGCGAAAGTCAACGATGTGGCTGCCACATGCCACATGCCGCCCCACTGCACCCACTGTTCACAATCCCTGCCCGAGACCAGCAGCAATTTGTGCGGCATGTTGTCGCTCTCCCGCTCTCTCGCTGTGACTCGCTTTACTTTACCCACTTACTTCATCAGACCCCGCAGCAAGCGCAAATGGCAAATGTGTGTAACAGGTAGCAGCGCAGAGTATAGCTGCCACAGTGTTGCATGTGTCACCAGCACTAAATGCCAACATTTATATGCAATATTTGAGCTTAAGTTATTGCATTTGGGATTTGAAGTTTTCATTAAACTTCACAGCTCGCCAGTTACTTTGACAGATAGTTTGAGAGTTTAGCAGAACTTGGCTCTACCTTGAGTTGGGAATTCTGAGTAAATATAACTATTATTTACAATATAAATTATTAATAATTAGCTTAATGTGTAAACGACCTATTTTCGGATTTCAACATGCTTATACCCTTGCAGTGGGTATAACTGACTTTGGCCAGGAGTTTGCAAGGCATCTTAGATGACATCTTTGACCCCGTATAGGGTATATATGCTGAATCAGCATTAAGAGTACCCTGTAGATCTAGCCATGTCTCTCTGTATCGTTGTCTGTCTGTCTATCTCTCTGTCTGTCTCTCTGTCTGTCTGTCTGTCCGTCTGTTGCAACGCCAACTAGTCTCTCATTTTTAGAGTTAAATCGATGAGACCTGCCAGACATGCGTCTTATTGCTGTATGCTGTTAATAAGTGAGATTAAGCTAGATGGGACCTATATATCGTATAGCTGCCATACAAACTTTCGGTCGATTTTTGTTATTTGTCAAGATATTCCAACCAAATTTACCACATCAGACTTTTTTCTTTATGTATAATATGCATATACAATTTCATCAAACTCGGAACACTATAACATATAGCTGCCATAGGAACAATCGGCTTTTGAAAGAAGAACACTTTTTGACTTTAGAATTAACTTAACTTATCAGTGCCAATTAAAGTGGCAATAAAAATAGTTTATTGTAATTGACACAAAGTAGTAGCGCAGAGAAGAGTTAAGATACAGAGAGAGAGAGAGAGAGGGGAAGTTATAGTGAAATTGATGTTAGGGTATCTCAAAGTTGTTATCAATGTATAGTTCTTTGTCTTTTCCCACCTGTTTGTCGGCTGAAAAGCGCTCTGACAATTCATATGATATCAGGTGCTGTTGTTGTTGCTGACTTGCTTGCTACGCTTGTTGTTGTTGCACTGACAATTACAAATGGTAATTGAGGAGTTTATAGCTGCCTCTTAGCTGTCTCGCAGGTATCATAATGGCGCCAGCCTTTTAGATCGAACCATGTGGCAATTGCACTTTGCTTCGTCTCAGTCTGTCTCTCTCTGTCTCTCCTGCTGTCTCTCTGTCTGTTCCTCTTTGTCTGTTCATCTGTCTGTCTGCTGGTCTGTTTGTTATTGTTTCGCGTCCATATGTCGCCAGCCATTCAAGCGGCAGCTATAAAACTGCATTGCCGTCATCGCTTTAATTCGATTCTCCGCTCTCACCTCACCTCAGTTGGGTTTGGTTTGGTTTTTGGTTTGCTTCGCTTCGCTCCGTTTCGCAGCGCTGCTGCTCCTTCTTCTGCTCCTGCTCCATGCTGTACGCGTTCTTTCGGTCAAGTGCAATGGCCAATGCCAATCGAAATGGAAATGGAAATGCGAAAGCGAATTCGAATGCGAATCCCAATGGATATGGGAATTGTGTACGACAGGGAGGTAGGGCAGGGCAGGGCAGGGCAGAGGGGGTTGAGGAGTGGCATACGAAGCGTGGCGACGCGTCGCCACTCTGAGCATTAAACGTGCTAACGAATATTGGCCAGAATGTTGCCAGTAAACGAACCAAATCGAAGTGAATTGGGCATGTTGCATGCAATGTTTGCAATAAAATCAGTTGACTTTATGAATGCGCCAATCGCCACTTGCCCGCCAAGATGTTGTCGCTTAAGTGTAGGTAGATCTGTGCGTGTGTGTATCGTATGTGTGTGGGTGTGTCTGTGTGTGTGTGTGTTTGTGCTGTGGTCGTCTGCAATTTAATTGAAAATAAATTGTGAAAATCAACTTAATTGTCTGAGATGCAGGCACAAAAACTATACTATACCAGAAAGATATACTGCCGTTGGCATGCCGAAAGTTGTATACCCTTTCTATACTTGGTATATATAATGGTTGACAATTGTTGAATAAAACGTTGATTACTGTCTCACTTTCATTGGCACTGATAACTTAAGTTATTCTAAAATCTAAGCTGATCTTAATACAAAAACTTATTATTCATATGACAGCTATATGTTGTAGTGTTCCGAGTTTAATGAAATTGTATATGCATATTAGAGGTCATGAAAAAGTGCGACGTGGAAAATTTGGTTGCAATATCTTAACAAATAACACATTTAGACCGATAGTTTGTATGACAGCTATACGATATATCGGTCTGATCCGACTCGTTCCGACTTATTTACAGCGTACAGCAATAAGTAACATGTGTGCCAAGTTTCATCGAGATAGCTCTAAAACTGAGAGACTAGTTTGCATTGCAACAGACGGACAGACCGACAGACAGGCAGACAGACAGACAGACAGACATGGCTAGATCTACAGGGTAGTTCTAATGCTGATTATGAATATATACATTATACGAGGTCAGAAGATGTCTTCTAGGGTGCACTGCAAACTTCTGACGAACATCAATATACCCTCTGCAAGGGTAAACTTAAAAATTGTTTTCAGCTTTGCATTTATCTCTCTTTCTCTCTCTCTGTCTGTCTGTATCTATCTCTGTCACTATGTGCACAGCTGGCATGAGCATTGCAAAGCCTTGCTTGCCATTATTTATGTTTGTCCAGTCTCTGTTGAGCCCGAAATTAATCGTTAGTTAAAAATTGATTTCGAGCTTGCCTAGACTTGGAGCCGACTTGCAGCTTAGCTTGGACAACATCAGCTAGCAAGCAGTTATTTTAATTAACGTCCAAGTCAAGCTAAATTGTGCAAAAGTTTTCGCTTGGCTTTTGATGTCCGACAGATGTTTGCAATGAATTGAAATAAATTGTGAAATAATAATAGAAAATTATGCGAGAAATGAGAAATGAAATTGACTCGACTCGACTCGACGGCAAATAACCGAGGGCACACACACAGTGTAAACAAAGGTGCGAATCGCTGCTGATGATTAAGGTAAATACAGTGCATAGAGACAGTAATGGAGACAAAGAGAGAGATAGAGAGAGGGAGGGAGAAAGTTAACTGCAAAATTGAAGAAATTGAAATTTCATTAATTTTCTCATTCTCTCAATTATATTGCTTCTTTATAATCCCTGCATTCATGCGCTCTTCATTAAATCGTTTAGAGTGTGCATTGTTAGGGATAAGCTGCATATCGTGCTGGCATGCACGGCGTATACTTAACGTTAAGTTGCGTATACGCAGCGTAAACAGCTTAAGCTAAGCTTGTGGAGAAAGAATGTGAGATAGAGAGGGAGACCAAGAGAGGGAGATGGGATGGAGAGGAAGAGGAAGCAGATAGAGAGAGAGAGAGAGAGAGAGAGAGAGAGAGAGAGGAGACAGCAGAATACCCAAGGACGGCAGCAACCACTTGAAGCTATTGGCCATGTCGCCCCGGTCAAATGGCCCCTAATGCGCGCACGATGAGTGTGCCTCGCAAGTACCCGGTGAGTAGTAATCGAAATCGTATGCCAAGCGCTGTCTCACTCGCACTCACAAGGCAGCTATATGCTTATGAGTAGTTCAACTCATAAAAGAGCAGGCAGGGAGCGAAAGAGCGAGAGAAAGAAAGGGGGACAGACGCGTATAAAAGCCAAGCACAGGAATAACAATAACAACAAGCCAAGTGGTGGGCTCTAAAATCAGTGAAGAGCCGTCAGGGGAAAGCAGGGAGACTTGTGTTTGTTGTCGGGTAGGGAGGAAGGCAGGAAGTGAGGCCAACATGCGGCAATAATCAGCGGCAGTTTTCTTTTGAGCCTCAGCATGCTGCTGCTACCCGCTGCTACCGTTGCTCCCCCCATCCCCCTCTCATCCCCTCCTTTCGCACTGTTTGCCTGCGCCTCTGTTTGCTGCTCATCCTGTGGCAGGTCCATTCGCCATTCAGCATTGCCATCTTCATTTCCATCATCATCTGCGCCTCGCATCATAATCAACATGAAAATCAAATTTGAATTTATGAAGCAGCAGCAGCAGACGGGAAAAACTCAACAGCAGCTGCAGGTGGGGGAGGGTGTGCTCGGGCAGGGGAACGGGGATGGGGGGGCATCATCAACTTACTTTTGCTCATTTTCATACATAGTACAAATGTGTGTGTGTGTGTGTGAGTGTGAGTGTGTTTTTGCGTCTCTTGTTCGTCTGGCCTCGCATTGCTCGAGGTTTATCAACGTTTTTTGGGCTGTTGCCTTCCCTTGTTGTCGTTGTTGTTGCTCCTCGTTGTTATTGCTCCTTGTTGTTGTTGCTCTTGTTGCTGTTGCTGTTGTTGCTGCTGCTGCTTTCATGTGCCTTTTTCTTGCCATAAGGCGCACAACATGCGTTGCATTTATGCGAAGAGTGCCGGCCACGCAGGCCGCCTTGCTCCCTTTCGCTCTGCCTGTGTCCTCCTGTTGCCGGTGCCGGTGGCTGCGTCTGCCACTGCGTCTCATATATTCATTTGTTGCAATTACATTTCAGCTTCTCCACACTACCCACTCCCCACTTTTGCCCCCCTTTGCTAGACCTCCTTCCTTCTCTCTCTCTGTCTCTCCTGTGTTCTCTAGTTTTTTCATTTCTATTTTCATTTCTGGTTTTCATTCTCATGCTCATGCTGAAATCATTTAGCATAGTTTCAGGCGGTCTGATTGCCACCACGCATGTGCCTGCATGTGTGCCTGCATGTGCGTGTGTGTAGTTAAAAGATGATAAAACTGTGTACAGTATCTAACTGCATGAATCTCATTAGAGAGTGTAGAAAAGAAAAGCTACGCATAAAGCAAATTACTAAAACACGCAAACTTCAAACATATTAAACGATTGAGGCGTAATAAAGAGAGAGAGAGAGAGAGAGCATAAGAGTGGCAGAGAGGGGAGGGAGTGAGAGGTGGTGGGGGGAAGGGCAACACTTGAAATAGCTGAGATTGATTAACTCCTTTGATTGAGCTATTTGAAAAGCTCAAATAATTATGCGAATTTGACGCTCTATCGTGAAATATGGTCACCCCACTATGCCAATTAACTCTTACACATATAAGAGAAGGGAAGGGGGAGAGAAAGGGAAATAAAGAAGTTAATTAATTAGCTCAGCCAAAGCAAAAATCAAACAAAATGTCTTTTGATGCGTTTAATGAAATATTTTACGTGAAATATTTCAGATTTCAAATTGAAATTCAAGTAAAATACTGAATATGCGAGTCCCTTTCTCTCTGCCCCTTTCTCTCCCTCTCTCTCTCTCTCTTTCTCTCTCTCTCTGCTTAAATCTCTTTCATATTCTAATAAATGTCAGCTCTACTTACCGTCCAGAGTTTCAATCCAATTCAATTCCCAGCCACCCACAGCGAGCTTAGACTTGGCTTGAAATGCTCTTTGTAATCCCTTTAAGTTTGTTATTGCGGGCACGTTAAACAAATAATACGTATACGTTTACTCATTGCGTATACGTAATGTCTGACTGCCTGCCTCTCTCTCTCCCTCTCTCTTGTGTGTGTGCAGCATCAAAGGCAGCAAGGTGGCAAGCAGCACAAAGGGGCGCAACAGCGGGGTAGATAAGTATCAACTAAGCAGTTGGAATCTGCTGTTATAGCCAAAGCAGTTCTGCAAAACAAGAGCTGCCTCTGCTGCCTTTGCTGCCTGTGCTGCTTTCATCAGCTCCGCTCGCGTTGTCTTCATTGTCTCGTTTATTGTCTGCCTGTGTGTGTGTGTGTGACCTTGTCTTGGCTTGCCTCTCGCTTCGTTTGTTCGGTTTATCTTGCATTGCACTTGCCCTGGCCCCTTTCCCCTTGCGCCACATTTGTTGGCTTTGTCGGCGCAACTTAGAGTCGTAGTTCCTTTTCTGCAGCTCCTTCTGCTGCTGCTCCTTTTGCTGCTGCTGCTACTGCTCAAGCTGTCATTGTTGTGTGTGTGTCTGTGTGTGTGTGAGGTCCTTTTGTTATTATTTATTTCGATGGGGCTTTTCGTGCCTCTCAAGGCCAACGATCTATGCTCCTAAGGGGCTCTTAGCATCCCTCTCTGCCTACCTCCCTTCCTCTCCCTCTTTCTCACTCCTGCTCTGTCTCAATGACCGCATTTATTGGCTCGTAAATTTTTTTATTATCAGTTTAAATTTAATTTATCCTGAAAGTTCCTTGGCTCGTTCTCGGAGGCGCAAATAAATACATCAAAATCAAAGTGCGAAGAGCGAAGAAACACAAAGGACGCGACTCCAGTCGATTGGATTGGATTGCTAGTGATGTGTGTAGTTGTCAAGCAGCCTCAAGTGCGTGAGGCAGCTGAAGGGGGGAATGGCGATTAGAGCTGGCAGGGGTATAAAGGATGCTCGACCTTGTACAGGCCTGCCTTGGCTGAGGAATGGCAGTAAGATATCCTGCTGGAGTTGGAGGGAACAATGCCTATGCAAGGGTGGGGGAGAGGCAGGGAGGAGGGAGAAGGGGTTGGGGTCTTGTCTGCCTTTGGTTTCAGCTGTTGTTGTTGGGTTGTGTAACTTTTGAACTGGTTTTATTGTTATTAAGATTCGGCTTGGCCTTCAATTTGAATTCGTGCTGCTTCTTTTTTATGGCCCCACTGGCACCTGAGTGTCAGAGTGAGTGTGCCAGTGTGTGTGCCTGGTGTGTGCCAGTGTGTGTGTGCCAGTCTGTGTGTCTAAGAGTGTGCGTGTAAGCCAGAGTGTGTGTGTAGCCCTTTGGAGACCCATTAACAATGGGCCCTTGGTCACGCCCCACGCATGCTTATTAGACTCTAATCAGTTGTGACCATCGATGGCAACTGGTGGCGGTGCCCCGACAAACGACGCCGCTGACTGACGCTTTGTTGTCGGTGTGTGTTCCCAGAATTGATTCCGCCATGGAGCACACTGTGCGTTCTTTTTGTGGCTGTCAAATGTGTCTGATTGTACTGTGAATTTGGAGAAAAGAAGAAGTTATTCTTCACAAGTATATTTGACAAGGCGAATTTAGCGGGAAATCAAGGCGAAATTGTTGGAGAAATTTGAGTAAAATTAATGTGAATTGAAGACGATATTACTGTGAAAGCTTTGCAGAATATAATGTCTATATTTTTGGACTGACCCAAAGCCGCTCCCTCCACTTTGCGGTGCCTGCGCCTCAGAGGGTTATGCTGATTGGAAACGTGCTCACTTGCTCTCCCGCTTGCTCACTCTCTCTCGCTCTCTTTCTTTCACTGTCTCTATTTTCCTCTCTCTCTCTGTCTTTTTATATCGTTCTCCCTCTCTCTCTTTCCTTCTCTCTTAATCTATTTATATTGCAATGGCAGACGAAAAGTATTGCCTTTTGCGGTCTTCGTTCATCGCTTATCGCTCTGTCTTCGAATTCGATGGGGTTTCTCCAACTCAGACTCCAACTCTGTCTCCGACTCCATTCTGTCTCCGACTCTGACTCTAACTTCTGCTCCTACTACAGCTCCAGCTCCGGTTCCAACTGCTTCTCTGGCTTTTTGTACTGTGCCTCTTGTTGCGGTCTTATCAAAAGGTTCATCTAATGCGACCTCATCCATTCGGGTTTTGGCCAACGACAGCAACAACAATTACAATAGAGAAAAGGAAGAAGAAGAAAGAGCAACAGGGAAGAGGGTAGTGGGAGGTGTAGGGCTGCTCGGTTGGCCGCTCAACTGTACAACTGCAGCAGTTTCCGCACTTGAATTGATTTGGATGTGGTATCCAAGGGTCTCAGCCATTAGGTTCTCTCATTCGTTTCCCGCTTCGCATTGAATGTTTGCAAACACAGTCGAGGCTTTTATTGTTGTCGCTCAAGCGCTATTGTTGTTGTTGTTGTTGTTGTCTTTTTTGTGCAATTGAAAGTCAAGGCATATTGTTTGTTGTTGTTGTTGTTCTTTCGGGCGTTGTTTTGCACTCATCGGCAGTCAAAGCTTGCCGCCAGCTGCTTAACAAGCAAAATAATGCATTCGACACAACAAGCATGAATGATTTCAATTGACAGAGAGAGAGGGGTGAGTGAGGGGGAGAGTGAGGGGGAGAGAGGGAGAAGGAGGGTAGGGAGAGAGGGTAGATGGATGCAGCGTGATGAGCAATGAGCAGGTTGCTGGGTCAGTTGCATTCATAACAAGAAATACGGCAATAATCGATTGAGTGTATCGATAACAGTGTGTGTTGTTCTTATCGATATACACAAATTAGTAGTGTAGACTGCGGCTGTGATTGTAAGACTGCTTAACGATAACTTTTTATAGTTAATCAAGAATTTATCGATAAGTTTCGTCGTTACTTTATAGATAACCGATATATACAGCTTAAACCTGAAAGCATCAGTCTATTAATAAGAGTGTAGATACTCTTTGTAGATAATTTATCGATAAATTATCGGCAAGTTGTCGATAATATATCGTTAACATTAACATATCCACCTCAATCCTGAAAAATCAGTTCATTCAGCTAATTTATTATCAGCTTATCAATTATTGATCGATAATCTATCGATAATTTATCTATTACGTTTATATGTATTCACCTTTTTATCACTGCAAGTTTTGCAACTGTCACTAATTAATCGATAACAAGCCCGAAAGACAAATCCAGTATCCACTTCCTTTACCACAAGTCACCCCTTAATTCCCTGATAGTTTTACAATTACAGGGTATTACAAACACATGACTTACTTATTTTTGTTTGCGCAAAATTGGCAAAAAATCTCAGTGAACTTTCATTGTGAAATTTGAACACAGCGAGTAGAAAAGACGTTGCCAGGCGTAACTCTGGTTCGCCCACTCTATTGTTGGGAATTGGGCGAAAAGAAAGGGAAGAGAGGGGAAGGGGAAGGGGAGGTGAGGGAGCAAGGGTAGATCAGAGCGGATAGGAAGGTTTGGCTGGCAAAGCACAAAGCAACAACGCTGATGTTAATACAAATGAAAGCGACTTCCAAGAACTATGACACCAAAGAGAGCAGCAGAGCGCTGGCTCCGTCTCTGGGTCCGTCTCAGTTTCTGGCTTGTTAGTCGCCTGTCGACCTTAACCTCAATATCATTAGCGCCCAAGAGCAACAGCATTAGAGGTACATCGTGACCGGCAAGCCCCAATACAGAGGGTCCATTGTCGTCATCGTCATTGTCGTCAGCTTCACAAAAGCAACCGGTTGCGATTATTACGTTAATACCTTGCACAAAAGCATAGATAGGGTTGGATAAAACCAGAGAGAAAGATAGATAGAGAGAGGGAGAGAGAAGAAAGAGAATGAAATGGAGCAGCAGGTTGACATAACCTAACTTTTGACGCCATGTCGCACCATTGTGTGGCGTCCGTTTGAGTCGCTAAGCGGCGTTGATAGCGGGTATCGTGAAATGGAGAGTTGACAAAGAAGCCACTAAGCATCCAGCTGGGTCCATCCGTACCCCCTCCTCCCTGCAGGCAGATTGCATAAACAAGTTGCAAATATCAAGGTATCAACACCAATTCAGTCAATAAGCGGCTAAACAAGCGAAGTTGCAACACTTACCGTGGGGCAATGTTTTTATTTCTATTTTATTTCTTATTTATTATATTTCTTTGTTAAATTTCTATAATTTTGTTATGGATTATGTTAATTTTTACTTTAAACTAATTTTTTTATTATCATTAACTACAAAATAAAATATTTTCTCCCATTACACCCACTGTGCATTGTAGTTATTCAGTCTGTTAAGACTGTTGAGCGCTTAGGGCATTAGAAAAAAAATATATATTTATCTCACAAAGTCGGAGGGCAACTTTGTAGCAAGATATCATATTCTTTTGAGGTTATGTGCACTTTGCCGCTATTGCAAACGTAGATAAACAAGTGTCTGCTGATTGCAAGTTTATAGTAATGAAAGAAAGAAGCCAAAGAAGAGGGAGAGAACTGTTTTCAATGTACATATCAAAGTGTTTATGTTTTTTGTGGGTTATGTTCGATGAAGTACTAGAGCAATTGTATGGCATTAAACATGATTTGGTCTACAATAGAGTTCTGATTAGGTAGCTTAGATAAGCTAGCTGTCGCAACTCTACCAAAACTGCTCGCTATATTGAGGTTATGTTCACCTTAAAGCCTAATACATAATCATATAACAATTTCATGGCTTTAGGCATCCTAAGGTAACCAATAGATTCACGATTAGGAAGCTTAGATAATGTGGCTGTCGCAATTCTATCAAAACTGTTCTCTATATTGAGGTTATGTTTGAATTAAAGCCTTCATTGAGGTTATGCTGGTAGCAGGCTATGATAACTTGCATTGCATAATGCCCCCCAAAGGGCCTTTTGTATCGATCAACTTTTGCTGACAATGTGCAATGCAAATGCGATGGGGAATGCGATTGTGAATGCGATGATGGTGAATGGGAATGCGAATTTAATTAACGCAATTCAATACTTGAGGGCGTTGCGAGAATTTGAATACATAATCCCGGATTGGAAACAATAGTAAAACAGGTAAATGAAATAATTAGTCAAATCCTTGGCATAGGTTTCCGTCATATCTTCTGTTGAATCTGTGTGGAATAACGGAAGATGTCCTATGGGTTGGACATAGCGCGGGGCTTATGCACTGAATGGAGCGACACAATTGTGCGTGTATTATACACGGAGAGGGGAGGAGGGAAGGCCAGAAGAGTGGAGAAGGAAGGGAGTCTACCTGTTTATTCCAAATGATGGCAATGGCAAAGCTACCCTGCTGTTCAACATCAGCTGCTGTTGGCTTGAGACAGGTGTGCGGGGCAAGAGAAGGCAGGCAGGAGGTGTGGGAGGGGTGGGGTATGTATGCGGCATGTATCGAGTATGCAGCATATGTAACATAATACAAATGCCGCTTAATTATCGCAGTAATGTAAAGTGCACGCAAACACACACACACACCACACACACACACACACTGACACACACACTACACTGACTGACACACTTCAGAGCTGGTTTCGTGTTCATGGGGCAGGACAATGCGAGCTTAACATTTATTATGCTGCAATTAAGTGAACGCGGCCAATGCGGCGTATACGCAATGCATTAATATGCACCACACATATACATATATATACATATATAGAAAATCTATGCGCATTTTTGTGCGATTTCGATTGCGAGTAGAATTTGCTGTCATTGCCATAACGCCAAACGTAACGTAATGCAACGTAACGTCTGCTGTTACGTACTGTGTCTTTAACGTTGTGCAATTGTCGACAATTTTAAAGCCTTTAGTTCGCTCATGGTATATTCGTAAGCTTCCCTTAACCGATTAACATTGTTGCTTACACGCATCGCCCGCACGTGTGTCAACCTCTGGTACCCTTTTATACGCTGCTCCCAGTTGCCCCGCCCACCTCACCCGCCCACTGACGACACGCTGACACGCAAACAAAGGGAATTTTTAAAGCGCACACAAAAAGACAACTGTAAAAGCTACCGTCGTTGTCGTTCTCGTTGCTGTTGCTGTTGCTGCTGTTGAAAGCCTTTTAAATAACTATATAGAACAGTTAATCAGTTGATAGCATAATACGATTTGGATAAGACAAGACAGATGTAAGAGAGAGAGAGAGGAACAGAGAAAGAAAGAGAGGTAGTGAGAGCTTTGTTTAGCTTTCCGCGTCTCGCAATCTGTCGGGATTGTTGTTACTTAACAGTCTCATCTCATATGCCTTGCAGTGAATGATATTTTAAGTAAGAGATTTTGGTAGCTTTAAAGCATCAGAAAGGGGCTTGTGAAATGTTATTTACAATGCGCAATTATATGCATTTACAGTTAGTGTTCATTTCAGCACTTGTCAGTTTAAGGCTTAACAGCGCGACTGAAGGATATGGGAAGTAACAGCAACACTTTAATATGCACTCCCGATCACTGTTTAGGTCTTATCATAAGACTCTCATGCGTTGCCTTGTTTAGTTAATAGTGTAATATAACATATCATAATATAATATAACATAAAGTATGTTATGCATAACGCATTAACAGCGCTTGCCTTAGCAGTTAACATTGTCGCCTTACAGACAATCATTATGTAGCTAACAGCAGTACAATCGATATTGCATGCTATTTACATAACACCTTTATAACAGTAACTAAAAATACTTTTAATTTTAGCACTTACAGTGACAGCCTAAGTATTAACAGAGTAGTAACAGCATTACTTTAACATAATTACACTCTCTGGTTGTGGCCTAGTGTTCGGCACAGTGCTTGCCTTTGCAATTAACATTGACGATTTAACTTTTTTATAGTTAACAGCAGTACAATCAATTTTGGATTTCATTTAACATAACGGCTTAACAGCAGCATTGTTGCGTTACAGACGATCTAACTTACAGCAGGACAATCGATATTGAATGCAACTTAAAAATACTTTTCTCTTTAACACTTTTACAGTGCCAGCCTAAGTACTAACAGAGTAGTAACAGCATCACTATTCTCTCTCTCTCTGTTGTTGACAAGTATTATTAACAGTGCATTTAGGCTACGTTAAGCACATATCATTTGCAGTCTCTGCCTCTGCAGTTAACATTGACGATTTAACGTCTTATAGTTATAGTTCTTATAGCACGCATTCAATTAGAACCGATTCGATATTATGAAATTGCTGTAGTTTCTACTGCGATAGACACAACTTGTTTGTAGGTGAAGCGAAAATCCAATTGCAAACAGTAAACAGCAAACTGAGCGGGCGCTTATCGTGTTGCCAGGATCTGTTGCAACGTCTCTATTGCTGTGGCTGGCAGCTGTAATGTGTGTAATGGGGGGTGGGGATGTGGATGTGGCGTGCCGCAAATTTCATTTCTTGCCACCATTTTTTGAGGTTCAACTTGCCGAAAGAACTTTGCACTTGTTTAGGTTATTTTTCCCTTTTTTTTGCCAAACCTCCTTCCACAAGTTTTTTGCTTTTATTTTTATTTTTGCTACGACGTGGTTGTTGTTGTTGCTTCTGCTGCTGCTGTTGATGTTTTTGTGCTTGCCTCGAGTCGGTGAAATTGCTGGTGAAACCCGAGTCTAGACTAAGGTGGCATTTATTGTTCCGCAAATAAGTCAAAGTGGGCGTGTAAATAAAAATATAAGCAACAAATAAATTGAACAACAACAACAGCAACACGACTGGGCAATTTGTTGTTTGCGAGCAAAAAACAAGTTGGAAAACTTTGTTGATCGCCGCACGCTGGGGAAAAATGTGTTCCCTTCTGCAGGTTTTCAATGAGTTTTCACTTGTTTTGCGCTTTGCTGTTGTTGTTGTTGTTGTTTTGCTGTTTTCTGAGTTCCTTGTTGGTTTCTGTCCCCCTTTCTCTCTCGCTTTCAGCCTCTCTCTCCCTCTTCCCCTCTCTCTCCTTTTTATTTCTTGCCTTTTGTAAAACTTGCTGCATACTTGCAGGCGCCGCCGACACCGCCTGTTGGGAGTCCTTTTGGTTTTTATTTTTTGCTAACCCTACAACAAGTAACACACTAATTAGGCTGTTATATGTTAGGGGGTAGGTTAAAGTATCTAGTATTTGGCCAGGAATCTATATACAGCAGTGTATAGTATATTATATATAGTATTCAGAGAGAGGACACACCTTATTCAATCAATAGAGTGTTGCCTACCAGAAAGACCAAGCTCACTTGGATTACTCTTGCAGAAGCAACTACACAAGATACTTATTATGTTTTTGCTATTGAATTCTAATAGAATAATACTTACAAAAATAAACAAATTAAAATGCATGGCACTTAAATTGATTAAAGATAAACGTCTGTTTCATCTTAAATTATAAAATAAAAATAAAGAAAATAAAAAAGTAAAAAATATGCAATCCAAACTGATTATAGTAGTGTATGTCAGTTTCATATAATTGAATAAATTATTAATTATTATTATTATTATTATTATTATTAATAATTATTATGGGAATCATATATACAATTCTATGCACAACTTAATGTGTATCTCGCTAAGTTTCTTCTCCAAGACTATTTCTAAATAGTGTGTTAAATAAATAAAAATAAAATACCAACCATACATGCAGTTCCTTTCCTTTGCTACACAAACTATTGCATAAATACCTATATATATATATACAGTCTGCCCTGCCCTCTCGCACACTCATCGATTACAGGGTAGAGAAACAACATCAGCAATTATGCCAAACAAAGCAAACAAAAGCACGTAAAGAGCAGGGGGAGGAGGCTGGCACAGCATAGCAGGTAGTGTAGTAGTGGCAACGGATTAAGGGGAGTACAGAGAGTACAGAAGAGGGGGCAGGGGTATGGGGATAGAGGATATTGCTGCTGCTGAGCCTCTCGTTCGGTTTACATTTCATTTCGATGCAGCAGCAAACAAATTCGAAAAATGACTGAGCAAACGCTTTGATTTATGAAGTTATTGACTGTGTGTGCGGGTGCATATCCACACACACACACACACACACACACACACACACACACAGCACACATGTATACGTGCTCACACCCGTGTGTTGCCCCCAAGAGTCGCATTTGTTGTACGTCCCCCCGTGCCATCTCCAATGTGCCCCAGCCCCCGTTCGCCTTAATTCAATAAAATACAGCTGACTGAGTGCTTGAATCATGACCCGGCGATTTGAAATGTTTGTGCTCTAGCGTCGTGTGGCAGCAGCCAGCAGGCAGAGGCAGAGCAGTAGCGGCTGGGTAACACGAAGGGGGTGGGGATCTTGGGGGGGCGGCGTGGCAAAGTTGGATGCTCGCGCAGTTGCTGAACACGCTCCATGGGGAAATCTCTTTTGTTTTTTGTGTTTTTTCATTTTATTGAGCTTGCGCGGATTTTTGCACTCACACTCAGTCGCGGCAACAATGCAACGGGAAAAACGGGGAAATGGGAAACGGAAAAACACGAAAGCGGGTATGGGAGGCGTGCTGGAGTGGGGGGGGAACAGGAAACGCCGCAGCAAAAGGCGTCGCGCGGCACAAACGATTTTGATTCAATAAACGTCAATGCGTTGGCCAGAATAGCGTGCGAGCGTCGGCTTATGTATGCTATATATGGCATAACTGGGAAAAGGCAAGTGCCACGCAGAGGCAGAGGCAAAGAAAGCAAGGGGGGGTGGGGGAAGGGAGTGAAGAGAAGGAGGCTGACAACTGAGGGTAACTGGGAACTAATAAACCAAAGTGTTTTCAGCTTCAACTCCTTTGAAGTTCTTACGAGCAGCGTGTAGTGCACACACACACACACACACTCTATACACACACGCACAACCACACACACACATACTCCATACACACACTGTATATACGCACACACACTTGCTTGAAGCAGCGCCAACTTGACTTGCAGATAATCTTGATGGTAACCACGGGATACGATAATAAACGAGATACCCCACGTGAAGTAGAGTGCAGCCAGGGGCAGGAGATGGAAGAGGAAGGGGCACAGGGGGCTGGGGCCATTGGCAGACCATATAAGAAGTTCGTTTTACCTGCGGTAATTTGGCCTGGCTGCAGTTATGCCAGCCCGATATGGCAGTCAAGCCCGAAAACAAAGACTATCGCAAAATTGACTTGGTTATCTCTTTCTTTGCCTTCTCTACTTCTCTGCTGTTGCTCCTTCTGCTGCTTCTTCTTCTACTTGCTGCTTGTTTTGTCGCCACTGCAGTGCACTTGTGGCATGCAATGCAAATGCAGCCGGCCTCACTTCCAGCCCCCGCGAGTTGCAGCCGCGAGTTGCAGCCCCCCGTCAGTTGCCCCAACTTTGCCCGTACAATTTTATTGGCCTCTCCCCCCTTCCCGCGCTGCTGAAATTCTACAACAATTTTTGACAGACTTAAAAAAGTTTTGTAAGAAAACTTCGAGCATTCAGAGTTACTCTTGAATTCACTGGCTTAACATTAATATACATACACATCTACTCCAAAATAAAGAAAAAAAAATAAAAGCTTTTGAACATATCATATCTACTGAATGATACCTGTGGGAAGTACCAAAAGACTCTAGAACTAATCGCAGGTACTAAATGAAACCTATCGCAAATATAATACCCACTACTTAGAGTGTAGAAGGGTATTATAACCTTGTGCCAACCCAAAAATACATGTGCAGGGCAGATAGAGGCGTGGTAGAACCAACAAACTATATATAATATGAATCAGCATCAACAGCCGAGTTGATATAGTCATGTACGTCTGTTCATCTTTATGTCTGTCTGTCTGTCTGTCCGTCTGTTTGTCGATTCATACGATAGCGTTGATATTAGAGACTAGTTTAATAGCTAGGGCTACCAAATTTGGTATAAATATGTTTATTTGTATAATTGCACGCAGATCAAATTTTATATTTAAGCCACACCCTCTTTCGGCCTTATAAAAAAATAAAAACCGCATTTCGAGCGTTATTTTAATGCCAGTCAGTTCATTTTTGGTATACACAATAACTATGAATAGCAAAATGATTGCTGAAAATTTGGTTGCGAATGGACAACTAAGATAAAAGTAATTTAAGAAATTTTAAATATGCACTGATTTCGAAACCCCTGCCTGAAAGTATGCAACATAAATGTCGCTAAACATGGAAGTTGTATATTGAAGAAATAGGGAACTATTATAGTAGAGGCGCACTCGAATTTAGCGTTTATTTTATTTTTTATTTTATTCATCAAACTTCTAAATAAAGAATTAAATGAATGTTTGATCAAATCTTTATCTTGATTGAATATAAATCCTTTTTTTCACCTTTATAATAGGGTTCTTGATGTAGTTCTGCCCCTGCTGGTGCTTGTAATTATTGCAGAGTTTTCATTTGGACTTTTTTGTTTGCTAATTTCAACATTTTTCGGGCCAAGTTGTGCTCTTGTAGGCATGCTCTAAAATGTATGCAAATACCCAGGCCTGCCCTGTCCTTGTTCAGTGCTGTTACAGGGGGAGGAACAGGGGCAGAGGGACAGGGGCGGGGGGTGTCTTTGTCTATACAGCTGTCAGGGAACTCACTTGCAGCAGCAGCAACATTTGCATAAACACAACTGCAAGTCGCCTACTTAGTTAGTTGGTTGGTTAGTTAGTTACATTTTATTCAAGCTGTTCCTTTTGTTGCCCCGTTTTTCTATTCGTGCTAACATTTTGTGGTTATGTTTGCCATTTGCCGGGCAATTGGAGTCGAAAGTTGCACTGTGGCCGCAATTAGCTGTGCTTTAAATTGATATACCCAGAAGAGAGAGAGAGAGAGAGGAGAGAGAGGAAGGGCGCTCATACAGACACGCAATGTGTTAATGTGCGTCCCAAAAGTCTGTAATCAAATTATAAAACTGTAAAAATGTTGCCGGGCATATGAAATGCATACACTGACAGACAGACAAGCAGACGGACAGAATGATAGACAGACAGGCAGAAGGATATAGAGACAGAGGGATAGAGAGACAAACAGACGGACTATAAAATAGAAAGACACCATGAGAGACAGACTGAATGAAAGACAGACTTACATACAGGCCGTCGAGAGTCAGACAGATAGACAGACAGACAGACATACACACAGACAGGACAGGCAGACAGACACACAACCACACTCACAACCAGAGACAGGGTGGACAGACTGCAGAGCGGCACAGACAGCTGCAGATAGCAAACTAAGTTAAAAGCGCGCGCCGCAGCAACTGGCCAGATTTCCAGATAACTTAGTTGCACATACCACAGCAGCACACGCACACATATGCACACATGCTATGCACACACACACACGCACACATACATGCCATGCGCTCCGCCTGTGCCACGACTCACTTAACAAGTTGCATGCGGCGGACTTAAGCTCAAGTTAAAGTTAATGCCATGAATTTTAAATTGAATTTAATGCGTATGCGCATGTGAGCAGATAGACGAAAGGGGGTGTCACACTTGACCTATGCATGTGCGCGAGTGAGTGTGTGTGTGCATCGTGTCGAGAGTTATGCGCTGCAGCGGAGAAGCAAAATTTGCGCAGAAAGTTACACGGCGCAGAAAAGTATGCTACGCTTTTTGGCCACTTATTTATTATCGCCTGCACACACACAGACAGGCACACAAACAGACAGCCTGGCACGCACATTCGTCCACACCACCCGCCCCCCGCTGTGCGGACTGACCTTAAGCTGCTGCTGCTGGCGCTGTGGAGCGCGCATTTCTGGACAGGATTTGGCGCAAGCTGAACTAATAGCAGAGGGCGGCGCGGTCAGTTGCCGTTCACGTTGTTCTTGTTGTTGTTGTTGTGTAGCTTAAATAATTTAGCAATTTGTATGCATGGAAAGCACTGCGGGTGAGTCGTGCAGGAGCTGGGAGGGGGAGAGGGGGATAATACCCAAGTCGAATAAGCGCATCATGGAAATACTCGTACATAAAATCGCATCAATGCGCCTGGCCCCCCAATACCAATACGTACAACAACAGCAGCAACAACAGCAGCCCACTCACATTTGGATGCTGCGCGCCGCTGTTTGGGCGTGTCAATTGGGGGCGGTAGCGAAAGAGCTGTGAGCAGCGAATGCGCTGGCAAAAGCGTAGCCAAATGAGCATTCAAGGAATGCAATCGCTGCACACACGCAGTCAGTGTGCGGGCTGAGCCAGCTGAATACCTGCCAGATGGGTATCATGGCACACACACACATACACACGCACACCTACGAACACACATATACAGTGAATGAGATGCAGATGCAGCCCAAAAATGTTATCATTTGGCACATTTGTACTTTATACCTTCCATTCTCATGCTCTCTCCCTGTTCTCACTGTCCCCTCCTTCTACTGCTTCTTCCTCCTGCTCTCTACCTGCTGGTCGAGTATAGGGCACAGGGCAGCTTATTCAGCTGGCCCAGGGCTACGTCAACAGAAAAATCAGTTTGATTTCCATTGTCTTTAGCAATAGGCCCCCAAGCAGACTGTCTGTCTGTCTGTCTCTAATCAAATTAGACAATTGTTAGAGATAGATTGATAGAGAGAGAGGAGATAGGGGAGAGAAAGAGCTTGCAGTAAGCTGTTTATGTTCAAAATCATAGCTTAGTTTTCAGCAGATAAGAATTAAGAATGTTGTTGAGCTTAATAGATTAGATTACCAATCGATTTAAAGTTTTATCAGAACATTAACAGAACTTGAAGTCAAAAACTCTTGAAACCTCTAAAATGCTGAACAGGGTTTTCTTATTGATTGATTTTTAAGGAGCTTGGTCAGTTGACAATACTATACACTATTGCATATAGTTTAAGCACATTAAAGTCTCATCAAAGGCAACTTTAACCTTAAAACACATTCAATGTGCCTGAAGTTGAAAGTTCATTAAAAGTACTGTAATTTTGTTGAGCTTAATATAATTTTTACTAAACGAATAAAAGTGAAATTAATTAAAAGTTGCTTTTAGCAGCTTTTACAAGCTCTTAAATATTATTAGAACTTAAGCCAAAAGCTCTTGGAACATATAAAGGGCTGAACAGTTTGTCTAATTATTGAACTTGATTGGTTGACACGGGGCCCCCCCCCCGCCCAAGAAAAAGGCCCAAAAAGGGCGCAGCAACGGTTGGATAAAACTCAAAGCACATTAAATGGTCTAAAGTTAAAAGCTCTTGGTAATAATTAGAATCAATGCTATGCTCCTTTGCACACAATTAAAGCTCATTAAAAGCTCATCAAATGTTGAATAAAACTCAAAGCACATTAAATGGCCCTAAAGTGAAAAGCTCATTAATACTACTGTAGGAATTAATCGCTTAAAACTTTTACCTGCGCCAACTTAAGTCAAAAAATGCATTAAAGCTTATTAAAAGTTATATTTCGAAGAGCTTTTATGCAGTCAAAGCTGCCCTCCTTGAACTAATTATCAGGCTAAATGATCAGCAACTCCCAGCTGACCACTTGTAGGGTCACTTCGGTAGCCCTCGTCTAGCGCAGCTAGCACGGCAAAGGTGTTCAGCGTGTGGCATGTGGCATGTGGCATGTGGCGTGTGGCGGCTTTACTTTGTTAGAACAAAGTCACGTATTCATATTAAAAATAACCGAAAAGTGTTTGTAAGTGGCAGGAGAACGTGCAGTGAAATATATTTTGGGGGCTTCGACTAAGCACACACACAAATACACAGGCACACAGGCACACATCCAAGCACACTCACACACACTCAGGCACACACTGAGGCACACACCCATATGGCCATTTGGTATTTGCTCATTCCAGCGGGCGCAAAGTTGGCAGCAGGCTAGTGTTGGCCTAAGTTGAGTTGAGCATCAGTCGCGACATGTTTCACGGTAACCTCTCGACCCTTGCCTACCCCCAACCGCCCCCCCTACTTCCATTGCCATAAAAAAGGTGAGCCCGCAGAACAGTTAGCGTCATCATCAACGTCATCATCATCGCCATCAGAGCATCGTCATCGTCACGCTTATCGTCATGATGATGAACATCATGTTGACGTTGTCCTCATTGGGAATTGTCCCAGGCAGGCAGGGAGGGGGAGGAGAGAGTGGGAGGGAGAGGCTGTCAAAGTGAAAATGTCCCATTGAAGCGGACGTTTTGCGTGCTGGCGCTGAAAGCGTCGCATCGACGCGCAGCGCTTTTTGGCCCGTTTGATTTTTGGCAGCGTTGACGTTCGCCATCGCCAACGCCGAGGCAGCTTTGCCGTTGCCGTTGCCGTTGCCGTAGCCGTCGCTGCCGCAGCTGTCAAAGCGTCAAACATTTTTCTACCATTTCGAGCTGACAAATGCGTACTACCTTCAGCTCTAGAGAGAGAGAGAGAGAGAGAGTCCTTGCGAGAGTCCTTGCGAGTGACATGCGCTTGCCAAAAAGCCAAAAACTTGCGACGCGACGCGTCAGCCAAACTGACTTTTGCATTTATTTATTTATTTATTGTAGCAATGTGCGTGCAAGCTACTCCTAGTCCTAGTCCTACTCCTAGTCCCCATCGTGATCCTATTCCTATTCCTATTCCTTTTCCTGATGCGGATGTGGATCCAAATGCGAATGGGAATGCGAATGGGAATGCTTATGCCGTCTCCTGATGGCCATTTTAACATGCTCACACTCACACTCACACTCAGCCTCTGACTGTAACTTTAATCAGCTCATTTCGCCTGCCATTTCGCATTGCGCATACGCCACGTGTCGCATGCCGCACACGCAATGCCAAAAAGACCGACTACAAAAATGCTAATATTGATATACATATAAAGCATGCTAAAATAGTTGGAGATAAAGTTGAAGAGAGCACAAAGTGAACAAGGCAGAGAGAGAGAGAGAGAGAGGGAGAAAGAGATAGAGAGATAGAGGAAATGTGTAAAAACAATTTAACAATTATGCAAAAGCTTGTCGCATGCTAGTTTTCACATTTCTGGCACTTTTCGCTGTCATTTGTCTTTGTTACATTGCTGCATGTTTATACACTGGCCAAAAAAAGAGAGTGCATAAAGAAAGGGTATATAGAGAAAGGGTATATTGAGAGTTTAAGTAGAGTTAGTTAGAATCCCATCATGTATGAAGGAAAGGTTATATTAAGTTCAGAGAGTAGAGTAAATTGTGTTAAAATTTTCCAACACTTCATCCTTATTCTAAGCATAAGATGCAGCTCAAACATTTCTTAGATATGTTCAAAGGTACCTATGACTGTGCTTTAGGTACATAGCTAGGTACCTCTACATACCTTTTCCTACTTAGTGTCTTGGCAGATTCTTAATCGATCGATTAGGCAACACAAGACTTTCACTTCGATCGCTTTCAAGACAGTTTGTTGAGTCAAATAGAGCTAAATAAAGAGAATAAGAACTCTATTTTAGTGTTAAGCTATTTTCAGTTTTGTTTAATGCACGATTACAGGGTATACAACAGTCAAATGCAATGCAGCTTGCCAGTTTTCTTTACAGAGAAAAGATGAAAGGGATAGCAACACAAAGAGAAGGAGCAAGCAAAGCTTACACTAAAAGAGCAATATAAGTGTTAAAAAGAGGGAGACATATATAAAGAAAGACATATACAGAGAGAGAGAGACTGAGAGAGAGAGAGAGACAGCAGAGTGAGCTGTAAAGCCACAAAACGCATGTCATTCAATGCAATTTGAGTTTGCTTTGGCTTTTGCTTTGTTCATTTTCATTTATTGTACTTTTGTCGTCTTTTTCGGCTGTCTGTAGCTTTGTAAATTATGCAAACTTCTCTCTTCATATTCATTAGACAGCAACCCCAGCAATAATAAAAAAAACACAACAATAACTATAAAGGCAACAACAACAACTGCGAACGGGAGTCGCCCTTAGATTAGTTAGTTAGTTAGCTGGTTAGTTAGTTAGTTGGTTAGTTAGTGTGGTCTTATTGGGGTCGCACTGGGTCATGTTTTCTGGGAATTGCAAAAGAGACAGACAGACAGAGAGAGAGAGAAAAAGAGAACAGTAAGAGAAAGAACAAGAACAATTGTGCGGTGCGATTTAATGAAACAGAAATCACAAAGTTAATTCGCACAAATGGAATATGAAAATTGTAACTGAAATGAAAAAGGCAACTAATAGAACGGTTTATGCATTAATGAAATCGTTATGTCGAATCATTCGAGCATAAAATTGTTTATTTTTATTGAATAAGGATCTGCACAGAGGACACGACCAAAAAACCAGTGCAAAGTGAATGCAAAATGTCAGCATGAAAAAAGACTTTCAAAGGGGTTAAGAGGGGCAAGTGGACAAAGGGAAGGGAGATGGAAAACTTATCACAAATTTACAACTCTCTATGTGTTACCTTCGTGCAACGATGTTTTTCCAATTTTAAGTGACTGATCGAATTTAATTATAAAAATGCTATTTGCAGTTTTCGAAAGTTAACAAAAAGTTGACATGGCTGCAGTCAGCAAAGAGTTGCATGTCCAACATTCGTAAAGTTCATTGAATGCATTCGAATCGCACTCACTTTGAAGCCACAGAGACACAGACAGAGAGAGAGAGAGAGAGAGAGAGAGAGAGGGGGGGCAGTGCAGGCATAAAGTTGATAAAAACTATTCAAAGTACTGTGACAAAAAGAGTATTTAATAGTGCAGATTCTTAATAGTGTAAATATGAAATTCCATTGAGCATTGCGAGCAGCTTTGTAACTTCCGTTTTTACTCACACATGCTCATATGCTGTGCAGACTTAATAACATACAGTTTAAGAACTATATAAGGTGCGCTTTAAGTTCCAGCAAATCTCAACGTATACTTAATATAAAAAATGTGCTGTCTGATATTTTTGGTTTAACGAGCAAATGGAAAATTAGAAACACTTGCAAAGGGTTTACTCAGTACTTAACTTGTACGGGTAACGGGTTAAGATGAGCTAAGGGTTAGCGGGGAGTGGAGTGAGGGGGGGGGCTGGGGAGTGATGTTTTGAAGCAGCTGCTCGGCTCATGCTTAAGGGGAACCTTCGCTGATGGCGTTACGTGTCACAGCTACAACCCATTATCTTATCCTCTTACCTCTAACTCTAACTGGTATCTCTCTCCCTCTCTCCATCTCTCCCCCTCTCTCTTTTATTCCCACTTGGCTCTGTCTCTCTCTGGCCTGAGTCACGTGCTAAGCGTGCCGAAAAAGTGCGTCAACAGCAGTTTAATTATTTTTATTCAGTTTTTGCTACAGTTACAGCCTGCCCCCCATTTTCATTCACTTTGTTTGTTCGTTACGCTTCCTGTTTATTGTATGTTTGTTTGCCCATTCGCTGCCTCCCCCTCTTCCCTCCTCTCTTTTCTCTCTGCTGCTCCATCTCTTCTCTTTCCTTATCTGTTCTGTTTGTTTGTTAAAGCACACTTGCAAGTATATGTTTTGGGATTACGACTATTCCGGGCACCCAGTACCTATGCATATCTCTCTCTGCCTCTTCTTTCTTCTCTCTCTCTCTGTCTCCCTCACACCCTTTACTGCTTCCGCTTGGCTCCCCTTGTTGTCTGCCTCGTTTATGACAGCGCAGTGAATTGTGCAAAGGATTGGATTGGTTGAAGCTCAGGCTGAGGCAGTCGGAGCCACAGTCGGAGCCAGAGCTGAAGCCTCACTTGGATGCCGACTACATTGCTGGACGCATTGCTGGACATTGGGTACGCGTTGAGGGTATCACTCACTAGGAGACACTCGAGCCAGAGCAACTGCACGAGGAGTTATTGTTGTTGCTTTATGCTCGCTTTTACTGGCCTCAGCATGCCGTATAAAACTGACATTTAAACAGAGAGAGAGAGAGAGACAGAAGTGAGGGAGAAAGAGAGAGAGTGAGTGAAACAATGTGAACTGAAAATTTAAATGCCACTGACGGCTGCTGCCTCCAGCTGTGCAGGAAGGTGTCGAGCGGCAAGGGGGGCTATGTCGTAGAGTTCTTTGCATAGCATCAAAGGTTATAAGGTCATGAAATTTCATAGCGACTCAACTCGCTCGCAATTCTCAGGCTCGATTACAACACACCCACACACAAACACAGAGATTCGCATCCCCCAACCGAAGGTTAACTAACTAATGAAACAATCTTGAGTTTCATGCACTTCCCTCTCTCGGTTTATTGATAAGGAATTTTCTCATAAATCTTGTTAGTCGAGTGGAATCCGCTTGCAGCGACTCGAGGCCAAGAGGTTAATTCTCTTAGTCAAGAAAAAATTGCAGAAAATGCATTTTCATTGCGAGAGAGCTGAGGATATGCTTGAACATGCTATTATTCTTAAAGCGCAGCCCCCCGCTCCCCCCCCACTCCGCACCCTCACTCACCCTGCAGACTGACATCAATCAGGCAACAACTCGAGTGTAGCTCAAGGGGTGTTTTGCTGCGCGGAGGTTTAGCTTTGATAAAAACAAATTTGGAAACAGCTTGAGTGCTTCTTACTATATACGAGTATGATATAACATACCAAGCTTAATCGGCTTGTATTATCAGAGTTTCTCCTTCAGGAGATCAGCAGCTGATTGGCTTCTTGTCCTGTTTTGATTTTTGCAGACATTTAATTGGTTCTTGACATTTTTTTTTTAGCTTTAATTGCAATAGATTAAATTAGGTTATTGAATTATCTTCTGCTGTATCATCGGACTAAGAATTCTTTTACTGATTAGTAACATTATAATTCAAACACATTGAAAAGAGCAGTAGAATGTGATATAGAACTACGATTTAATATCTTTATTGACATTTATTTTGATAGCATTGCATTTTGTTATCTCTTTATTTATCTGTCAGATACTTTATCTATCTTTTTTTTCAATCTTTATAAAGAATCTCCCCTAAAGAGGACAATAACTAGATATAAAGCAACTTAAACAAAAAATAAGTTGGTACGTCATGTGGGAGGAACCTTTGAAGACTTCTCCGTTGATTACTGTTGTCGAGTAGTTGAACAGAAGAAAGTAGAAATTATATATATATTTTTTTGCCCATCTTCTATCTTTATTTGCCTATCCAGCTATATATTCATCTATCCTTCAATCTATCTTTTTTTTATTTTAATTTATTAAGGCATACGGTAGCTAAGAACCCCTTGTGATTTGGTCTTTATCAACTTTACCGTTCAAAGCTAACATAACAAAACAAAAAACTTCTTCATTTAATCGTCCATCCATTTATTCATTTATCCATCTATCCTGAAATTTATTTATCCACTTATTAATAGATCTATCTGTCCATCTCTCCTTCATATTTATCTCTCTATCTCTTCATTTCTTCATCTCTCTGTCTCTTCATATCTTAATATCTCTATCTCTTCATCTCTCTATCTATCCATCTATTCATCTATCCTTCGCTTCATTTCTCTAACTTACTTCAAATTTGCCACTTTAAAAATCTATTAAAGATAATTCTCAAAGAAACTCAAAACCCACTAACGAAATAGGAGATACACCTGTCTCCTCTTCTCTCTTGCTCTCTTCTCTCTTGCTCTCTTCTCTCTCTCTCTCTCTCTCTCTCTCTCTCTCTCTCTCTCTCTTCTACTACTCTCTCCATTGCATGCTCCATTTGACTGATCTAAGTGAACTATGCTATATCTCTTGCATGCAGTGAATTGTCTTTCCGCCTCACAAATCATTTGGCTATCAAGTGCCTGCAATTTGCAGGTGTTTGTGATGCTGGTGGAAACAGAAGGCACCTGCTAAGCTCAGCGCATGAAATAGGAGAAGAATGAAAGCAGAGCCGAGAAGTGATAGAAATATTGCAAGGGGGGGATAGATCGGTGAGGGGTGACAATTTCCACGCTAAGCTTAATGCCAAGCAGAGGCAAACTGACAAATAAATGTGAGCAAGGCGATTGGATAAAATTGCAGCAGAAACAGCAGCAATAGCAGCAGCAGCAGCACAGCAACAACAACTTGTGACCAGGAAGACAATATGGAGTTAGAAAGCGATAGCAGAGCTGGAGGAACGGGGGCTAACTGATGAACATGGGGACAACAGAGAAATATGAAATGTAATAGTGACAGAAACAAGCTGACAGAAAAAGAGGGAGAGAGAGGGAGGGAGAGAGAAGGAGACAGAGAGGAAGAACTGCAAAAGAGATGGGGGAAAATGCTGCAAGCATTTGACAAGCAGCGGCAACTAAGTAACGGGACAATAACGGGAGACAAACTTGTGGAATGAGTAATATGGTCGAAGGCAACAGAGAGAGAGACACAGAGAGAGGGAAAGAGAGAGAGAGAGTGATGAGGGGGGAGTGGGGTGTGTCAGCTTATGTGTGGCAAGTGCATCATGCGGCAGTTGCAGAAAGTCGCTTGC